>JASFDE010000012.1:0-171025 GCA_036937135.1 Nidula niveotomentosa
GGCTTAGATATTATCTCAGAATACAGAGCTAGAATGGCCAGTTCACTTTTTGTTGCTACACAGTGTAAAGCATTATATAAATTCTGTTCCATGTGGTTGAATCAAGTACTATGCTTGTTATCACAAAGGCATTCAAGAAATGTAATAAAATGTTGAAGATGAAGAAGAAGCATTGCTGCACCATCACAGTATGACCCAAATCGAGTGTTTGATGTGTCTGGAAATGTGAATTGCACACCCACATTTTCCTCCTACCACCAACAAAAGATATCATGATGACCTTTTTTATCATCCTTATGATTCAAAATTGCACCAGCTATTTGAGTTGTTTTAACACCACCACAGTCTGTATTTTCAAAAGCTCTTTCCTGAGTAGAGGTTGTTGTATCATCTTTTGCAATTCTAGCATCACATTCTTTAAGAACTGGAGCATTATCTTGATTTTGTGTCAGGGTACAAAATAGTCCTGATAGTATAATTGCTATATGGACTATTCTTGCCATATAGAGTATCTATTTCCCACTAAGTGTTGGTGTAATATTGATTACACCATCACATATTCATATAATACTGATGACATAATCAAGTATTGATGCTATATGATGATACACTCATTATTATGTCATTAACAATGGGATGTGGAGTATTGATATCACAAGCCTTAGACCCATGCTTACAGCCCATATGAAAGTTGCTGCACTCCTAACACTTTGCAGGCTTTCAGCACAGGACACAGCTTGCTGGGGGCAAGCCCCCTGGACCCCCTGGTATGCAATGCTTAATCTCAGTTCTGCAGTGCAACTCTTAATCTGTGTTCTGAGTTCTTCTTGCTACATTCTGATCCTGGTGGTTTTGCTATCTCCCAGTGTATCATTATTAGTCATTGTCTTTCAAATACATAAATGTTTCCATATCATGACACATGGAATGTGTGTAAATAAATTTTATCTACAATTTCAAGGGTTTACACAATTTAATTCAAAACTTCAAGGACTTCTGGATATACAATATTCTTTGTTATTGGTGCTTCAGATCCCTCCTTGAATATGTCATATCCCATTTGTGATGCTAAGTCAAACCTCCAGAAGTTGCTACAATCTCCGGAAGCATATGCATCAACCTCCAGGAGACTTTGGAAATACTTCAGTACTTTATCAGAACTTTGCATTACATATTATCCATATGCTTTATTATCTTCATTCTTATCTTTCATGATCTCTATTACTACTCCATCTTATCTTATTTGTCTTATTGTTTTATTCCTCATGACATATTCATATGACCCCTCCATTCCATTATCTTGCTTAGTCTTTTGTTTTCACTACATTCTCTCAGAGGTCTCCACATGTACTTGCATCACAGGAGCACCTCTGAGTCTTGCTACTCTTATCATTTCCTTTTGGCACTTAGTGCCAAGACTCAATAATTAGTATTTAAGTTGAAGTACTCTCAGAAGTGTACTTCAGTTTGTAAATTGCTTATACAATTCCCTCTACCCCTTATTTGCCCTCTGCTCTCAGTTTGCCTCTGACATCATGACAAAGGAACCTCCTGAGTTGCAACTTCATCATCTTACTGTTCACTAACTTTGTCTAAATTCAGGAAGTAGGATTGTGGAAGGTGCAGCTTCTTATAAGCTGAAGCCAAGTCCTGGTCCCTGCAAGGTTACATCCTTGCACCTCCAAATCATTCAGGTGCAATCTGAGTTATGCCTCGGTACTTTGTTCTTGTTCCATCCTCAGGACTTGCAAATCATGTGACCTCCTGGACACCTCCAGATCAGTTTGTGATAAAATATAACCTTGATTCAATGCTTTGATGTGCAGCATGACAAAGCTACATATAACTGTCCATGGGTGAATACTGATGTTCAGAGATCTAATCCCACATGCTTGACTGATTGACCTTGGGATTAGTTGATTGTCATGGCAAATCCTAAGCAAACTGGGAACTACCTGCATCTTAGCTGGAATAGGAGTTCATTATTTGATGGTATTATGGTGATCTGTGGAATAAAGGCAGTTTTTCCAGCATGCTTGGTTCCATTAAACAAATCCCAAAGGTCTTTTGGAAGCTTTTTAAGATAGAGTAGCTTGATTTTTCCATTTAAGCAGCAGGCATCAAATTGAGGATTGGCTTCAGAAAAATTTATTAACCTGTCACACATCCAATGAAGAGCATAGCATTTAGAACATTTAATATTCATCACACCCAGATCTAATTTACTACATCTTGCATCAGTCTGCAAGATGCAAAGTTAGAGGTCCTTGTAGTCTGGCACATAAATGTGCTGATCTAGTTAGAGGAGTCCCAAAGGGTCCAGCAACCAGTGAGGATGCTATGGGATAAGAAGGTGCAAGACTGTGACTGGATTGGAACTATATGCACTTTGGATGTCTGCATGTAATTGCTCAACATCCATGAGGACTGTGGCTTGCAAGACTGGGACTGTTAGAATGGTTGCCTGTAGCAATGTAGAAAGCTGTGACTGAGTAAATACTGGGCACAAATTGTGAGGGTTAACCTGTGCATAATTGCTATTCCCCTCTTTTGGGTAGATGTCCCAGCAGCAAGTGAGAGCATTGGGTTTAGTACCAAGCTTACTGGGACAGAAGCAAATCAGGAGGTTGAATTGCAAGAGGTACTCAGACCACTGAACTTGCTGGCAGGAGAGGACCTGTCACATATGGCAATAATGTGGCATTTGAACTAAATATATAGCCTGGGAATACCTATGACTGTAACCAGTCATAGTGGCCTTTTGGCTCAGTTAGTATCTGGGTTCTTTTCAGTGCTTGATTTTGCTCCCTGTTCCTGATTGACAGAAATAAATGCTTTGAAGACCTTTGTTCTAGACAGAACTTAGGGAAATGCTAGCCCTTAAACCAAATGTGAAGGCTATAGGTAATTCAATGATTTACCTTTGGCAGGTTTGTGGCAATATATGCACTCTAATTCACCACTTTCATTCAATATCTGCAGGTTCCTATCTTCCAGATTCCAGAATGGGGAGTGATCAGCATAGAGCTTGATAAGTCCAATAAAATGATCATGCTTTTGCCCATAAATCTTTCACACATTGATGATACCATTGAACAAGGTTGAGGCTATATTAAATGGATGAGAGGTTATTAGAGAGATTATTCAAAGTAATCACTCTGGAATGTGTCTCACATACAAAGATTCACAACTTTTTTGTGGTTCCAGTCATTATGGTGATAAATGATTTTATCCTGATGATTCCCTTTGCTCATCTGATGAGTCTATGATGATAACTGATTGAGTTTTGGCTATACATTCTCAGCAGTCTCCATGAAAATGCCCAGTATTAAATGTATAGGATGAGGCATACTTGTAGGTGCAGTTTTATTTGTGATTGTGCACATGTACAAGAGGTATTAACCAGCAAAATCATTTGACAGCTTGTACAAGATCTTGGAAGTTCTTCTCAAATCACTCCACAACATTTACAAGATAAGTGCTGGATATGTCATAGAAAAAAACAAAGTCAGAACTGTTGAGAAAAGGCTTTGTTGAATCATGTAGGCCTTTAACCTGTCAAAGAGCCATGGCTAATGCATAGTCTGTATTTGCAAATCTGAAAAATTCAATCATAAGCACCTATATGCATTGTTAGCCAGTTAAATTGATTACCTTTCTCCTTGTTCATAGGCAACACAAGATTGCACTATCACTTCTGGACACTGAATGGTCATGTGGCCAGTTTCATGCATGTTCTGAAACTGCTGGCCTTGGTTCATGGTAATATGGCATGTATGTAGCCACCCCTGTTTTGTTTGAATTTATTTGGTTTTAATACCAAAAGCTCTCACTGAGTAATACTAGAGAGCTGGAGCTGAGCCCCAGGCTGCTAGATTTGCAGAGTACCTGAGATTGGCTTTACCAATGTGCCTAGGACCCAGAAGAAGTTGATACTGGACAAGAAATCCATATTAGCTTGCTTGGTGGTCTGAAACCAACCAATAAAAATTTATATTGTCACAGAATTCACTATGACCATTTGAAATCCATCAAGGGGAAAAGCTACCAATTGGGAGAAATATATTACCCATGCCATCTCTCAGATCACTTCTCTAGTTAGAGATAAAAGCAGAAACAAATGGAAATTCAATTTCTACTTGAAAGGCACTGTACCAAGCAGTTAGATAAATATAGAATAATGATAAATACATGAAAAACAATACATTGAACTGATGATATAAAGAGAAACCAGAGAAATGATTATTCTGTGAAGAAACTAATAAATACCTAATATAATAAATAAAATTTATTTGAGTACTATTACACAGTACTTAAAAATTAAATGAAAACAGAAGTATTAATGATAAATAGAATAATTCAGAAACTGAAGAGATTACAATTTTACCTTCAAAATTGCAGTTTACAGAAAGATATCTTTATTGCAGCAGGCAATACTAAGAATAGATGCTATAAATAATTGCTTATGATGAGTGGCTATAAATACTATCAAAGAGTGGTGAAGCACGAGACAAAAATATCATACTCTGCTCCCTGAAAACAGATAATTTCAGACAGAGTGGATCTTGGGGAACTGGAATACAGGATCCAGTGATGAAAATTTATAGACCTTGATTGTTGAAAAGTTGTCTAGAGACTATTGATAAAATTCTATGCACTTTAAAGGCAGTTGCATAAATATATAATGATACCCAAGCATGACAAGGTCCTACTTACCATCCAAAATCATTTATTATATTTATTTTAGCTCTATGCATATGGTTTGCATTTTATTTCTTTTGATTTGTGATTCGATATATATATGCCCAATTTTGTATACAAGTAGCTAGTATAGGTACTGGGCAAGAGGGGAATCACTCTCTGATCCCAGCACCATTAAATAGAAAGTATAGACATTGTATGGAATAAATTTGATTTGATTTTCTCACTAAGAAAGAGATTTAAAGTCTGTCCTTGGACAACTTTGAAATATTGCATCAAAAGGGGTTGGAAGACCACCCTTCTTGAGTTTTGAGTTCAATTGTTTTGTATAAGTCTTAGAGGAAGGAAGACCACCTCTCTTATGCTCTCAGAAACTGTGGAAGACTGAGTTTTTGAGATAGACAATTTTTTATAAGTTCATCCTTGCTGGAAGACCCCTGGATGACTTGTTCTGTCAGATTGTGCTTGCTTGGAAGACCCTTGCACCTTCTGAAAGTTCTGGTTTAAGGAAGACCACTTCCAGAGCATCTACTGGAGTCTGTTAGCTCAAACTAAGGTAGATTAATTTTATAAGAACCAATTTCACTAAGATTGTTGAGAGAAGTTTGAAATTTTAAGTAGTAACTGAAGGAAGACCACAGTTACTTTTTAAGACAAACCAGTTCATTTTTAACACTTTTCTGAAGACATTAAGTACTTGAAGTTGATATTGACTTAGGAACTTTGTCTTCTAAGTGCAAATTCAATTTTTAAGTCTTTTAAGAAGCTCTGATTCTTGCCTTCACAAACTCACAGGTAATTTCATCTTTATTTTGAGGTTTTGTGGTGTGTTTAGAGGTTTTAGGTTCACCTTTTGCCTTTAGATTCATTCAAGCCCACAGTTGAGATTTACTTCAATGCCAGCTTTAATATTGAAGCACTCAATTTTCTAGTGAACTATGTGAGGAAATTTGATAAAATAGCTAAGTGAAAAAATATACTTCTTTTGAATCTTGAGGAGGAAGCTTTTTGAGGTATGACTTAAAATCTGAGTCAGGTGCATTATAGGTTTGTCCTTCATATAAAGAATAATTATTGGGAGAGCTATTCTTCTTGTACCAGTTGGCATGAAAATTCCCATCAGCTATGAACTGGGTTTGATTTAAATGCCTGGATATATCAGGTAAGATGATAATAGAAGAATTAAAAAATCAATCTATACTTCAATTTATCTGGTGTCCTTTCCCAACCATCCTCCATATTCAAACCTGGTTCAAGGCAGGCTGGGCATTAAATGAGCAAATTTCCAGAAGGCCTCTGAGGTAAAAGTGCATTGATGCCATGTGATTGACCTAGCCACTTTATTGCTACCAAAACTTACCAGAATTGCATAACAAGAAGAAAATGAGGATAAGGGTCCTAGATTGATATTAATTAGTGACATATTCAAAGAGCTCAAGGTAATTACTTACAGAAACTTCACTTGCAAACATGTTATCAGTTAGTTAGTGAAGGGTGTCAATAAAATCATAAGCAGATTCCTTCCCTTCAAAATGATGGAGGTGAAATTGTTGGAGTACAGTGAGATTAAAGGCCATTGTCAGTTGATTCAAGGTTGCAGGAAATAAACCAAAGCAGAGAAGCTGTTAGGTGCAATTTGGAATGTCCTGGCAAGTGTAAAAATACAGTTTTGTGTTATGTATGCCATTGCTGTAAATCAAATGAAAGAAGACATCATCTTTGTCTGAAATTCTCCCAGGACAAGGTTGACCATCAGGACCCAATAAAATGGCATATCCATCAGGTCAAAGCAAAGATATATCTTTATACACAAAGAAGCCTCTAGCTTCAGACCAGACTTTTGCTCAGTGTGTAAGAAGGGTCAAGTGTCAAGTAATGAAGCATTCAGTGCATATGGCACAATATCCTAAGTATTCTTGACAGCATACAGTTTGTTTTGCCTCACCACAGCTGCATTGAAGTCCAAGAAGGGGATGAAATTGGTGTTTGAAAAGATAGCCAAGGAGATATTTCTTTGATTCAGAAAGCTCTTTGAGCTTGTCAAAGAGCTGACAACTATTTATGGTCAAGTTCAGTAAATGCAAAAGAAAATAAAAGACTAAAATGAGAGGTGTTAGAGCCTTCAGAGATTGGATGGCTGTTATTGAGCAGACATGTCACTTCATCTACTGAATTCAATGTTAAAGGTATAACATGCTCCAATCTGGTGCATAGGATTGTAGTTTGAGTTGTTGAACCAGCACTTGTAAGTCTAGTATGATGAGTGAGGTGTTTCTCTGTCACAAGTCAGATCTGCTTGTTTTTGTCAGAAATTATCTGAGAGGGAGCCTTACACTTCAGAAACTGTTTAGCACTGAGAGTCATTTTGGATTGAGTAAAGTAGAGTCAGAGAGGAAGCAATGAAAACAAATAAGTTGAAATGAGGGTAAAGGTAAGGTATATTGAATAATTGGCATGGTATCTAAACTGGTTTTATGGAGTTATCACCAGACCCTGACCACCTTCAATCTTTCATTTTGCTGCTGTGTCATCTCTGATGCCAGCTTCTTGCTTGCAGCAATTCAACTTCAAGCCTTTTTTCAATTAATAAGGCTGACTAACTTCTTTCAAATCCTTCCTATTCTTGGCATTATTCATCCATTATTCATCTTACAACTTATTTTAAGGTTTCTTTCAATGAATAATGTTGATTTCCCCTTTCCTTTGTCTCCATTTACTGTTTCACATATCTTGTAATCTATTCTAGTGTTTTATGGAACCAGAAAAATATTTGGAGAGCTTGATAACATGATATGGATGATAAATCATGTTGTCATATCAGTATAGATGGAGTAAGTGATGCTTATAGCTATGTGTAATTTAAGATAATGTAAGCTTTTAAATGTCAGTATTGTGTAAGTTGGTTTGTCTAATTTGTGATTATGATTGCAAGATATGTCATCAATGTAAGGTGCAATGTAAATTTCTGCTTGCTGATGGAGCTTACATTAACAATTCTAAGATGTCTTCACACAATTTTCAATTTGTGCTACAGTTTTGGCTTCAGAGATAGGTCTCTGAAAATCAGCAATGATCTATTGGTTAGTTGATGGATGACAGATTGGTGTCCTGGTGCTTGTCCAACTTCACAATTTTATACTTGGGTGCAATATACACTTCACTAATGCTCTCTAATCATGATATTTCTGTATTCTACTCATTTGTTGTCCTCCCTTTATTGCTTAGGAATATTAAATCATCAATTTTTTACAAAGGCTTATTGAAATATCTGCTCAAATATAGACTACAACTCACTTTTAACATGCTCTTACTCTCCCACTCTTTTGTTCTGCCAACCACATCCTCTCCTAGCCTAGACCCCTCACCTCTCTCCTATCATACTGCTCACTGCAGCCAAGTTTGATTTTACAATGGCTCAGTCAGAACAGATTCACTCATTCTTTGGTGAGTTTGAGAAACAAGTCCACAAATTTGATCCTGATCTGAAGGGAAACTGCAAGACTTTAAATAAAATGGAAGAAAGGTATCATGAATCAACTCATGGAAGAAGAATTATTTGCCAAGCTCAATACCTCTACCAATACTTATGCTCAATGGGGAGAAGTACATAGAATTTCCTTAATGTCAAATTATACCTCTAATTGATAACTGGTTTTTAGGCTGTTGTCCAGCAGTTTAGTAATCACTCTAATTACCAGATGAAATTTAACCAGTCTGGGACTCCAAGGCCATCTGACAGGACCTCTTTTGTTAATTTTTCTCACTCAGATAAAGCTCAGCACCATTTTCTTGTCTTCACCAGAGAAATCTCAGGATGTAATCTCTTCATTGCTGTCATATCCTGTAGAGCACAGTGATTTAATATAGTAAATTGAATATAATTTTGTGTATGTACATCCAGTATATATACTACTAGTAGTGTAGCTTGGACCACTTCTGTAACTAGGTAGTAATACTATTGTTCTTGTTTATAATGAAAGGAAAACAAATGAAGAGAATATTCCTAACTACTTGCTATAGCTACGTGGTCATAGTGTAGGGCCAAAGCACTAACTACAACACTCCCCCTTGCCTCAGCATGATTCCAATTCCGTAAGTAAGCTCTTGATGTAACGGGTGCGCTAAGCCTTTCATGAATAAGTCCGCGAGATTTTCATGTGACAGAATGTACTTGATGCTGATCATTCCGGCTTCGACATTATTGTGTAAGAAGTACAGTGCAATGTTGATGTGTTTTGTGCATGCGTGAAATTCTGGATTGTGAGCAATGGAAATAGCAGCCTGATTATCTGAGTAGATAATTGATGGGGTAGGCTGTGGAAATTCTAATTCCAAAAATAGCAAACGGTACCACAAGACTTGCTTTGACATGTGAACGGCCGCGGTGTACTCAGCTTCTGCAGTAGATAGTGCAATTGTTGATTGCTTCTTTGTGCTCCAAGCAACAGTGCCACTGCCGAGTAGAAGTACATAGGCGCTGATGGACTTCCTGTGTGCGTTCAAAGCCCAATCTGCGTCACAATAAATTGTAAGTTCCTGAGTCCATTTGCCTTCTCCACCATAAGTTAGTTGGTGAAGGCAAGTTCCCTTGAGATAGCGAAAAATCTGCTTAATAGCAGTCCAATGCTCCTGTCGAGGGCTCTTAGTATACTGAGCCAATTTATGCACAGAGTATGCAATGTCAGGACAAGTTCCTATTGCAATATAATTGAGTGTGCCAATCATTTGTGCATACCCATATGTTGTGTGGGGGTCAGATTTCTCCCCCTGATTTTCTGTTGTCCCTGAATTGGCAATGATGTCAAGACTGATATTTGGATCTAGTGGCGTGTGGACTAGATTTGTGTGTTCAAGTCCGAATTTCTTGAGTAGAGTGTCGACATAGTGAGTTTGCAAAATTTTGACAGTCTTTGCAATCCTGTCGCACATTATCTTCATCCCAAGTAATATATTCGGATCTCCCAAGACCTTGATCTCAAATTTTGTGCTAAGTTCACATTCCAGTCGCTCATGCTCAGCAATATCGGAGGTAAATGCGATTAGGTCATCGACCCAAACAAGCACAAAGCTGAAGCTTTTCATGTGACCGCCACATTGTTTGAAGCAGCTGTAGTCTGTCTTCAGCTTCTCATAGCCTAAATCTGTCATTGCCTTGGTAAGTTTCTTATTCCATACATTGCCAGCTTGCTTAAGGCCATATAGCCCCTTTAACAGCTTGCATACATGTCCAGAACCATCCTCAAAACCAACCGGCTGCTTCATATAGAGATCCTCAGTGATCTCTCCATTCAGGTAAGCAGATTTCACATCCATCTGAACCATATCCCAGTTGTTGACAGCTGCCATTGCTAGTAGGGCTCAGAGTGACTTGAATCGCATAACAGGTGCGAAAGTTCCTGTTTCTGTAAAGTCCTTGCCTGGTTTCTGACTGAATCCTTTTGCCACTAACCTAGCCTTATATTTCACAGGTCGGGATTGCTCATCGCATTTCGTTGCAAACACCCAGTGGTTTCCAATAGCACTTTGTCCAGCAGGTAAGTCCACAAGTTCCCAAGTACCCATTTTGTGCAACTGGCTCAGTTCCACACAAATGGCTTCTTCCCATAGGTCTTTTTCTGGACAGCTCAGCGCTTCCTCCAGCGTCTGCAGATCACCTGTCAAGACATCTTCAAACACGGGGTCATCTGCAACGTGAAAAGCTGAGTCTGTATGCTTCTTTGGCATTGTTTTTGCAGCTGATGAAATTGTTGTGCGAGTAACATCTGCAGGTCCGCTTTCTGGCATAAAGTGCCTTGCTGGAAGTCTTGCTGCAGGGTTTGCTAGGTGTCAGTAGTTGATATCTTTTGTCTGGCAAAGGCTGCGCTGCTCGGGCATTTCTGGGGTAACAGGTGCGTCTGCTTGCTTCTCCGGTGTTTGCTTTGGCACTGACAAGTTCTGTGTGCTAGAATTCTCTGGCTCCCCCTCAGCACGCAGTCCTGGAATATCGACGGGGCATGGTGAGTCATTTTCATTAAATGCAACGTTCTGTGAAACTTTAACTTTCCGCGTCGCCTTGTCATAGTAGCGAACGGCCTTCGACCCATCCTCAAATCCGACAAAAATCATTTTCTTTGACTTTGGGTCCAGTTTCCTGCGTGCATCCGACTCATCCAACACCCATACTTCGCTCCCAAACTCCCTCAAGTGCCCAACATTTGGCTTCTTACCACTCCAGGCCTCAAGCAGTGTCAGACCCTTCAAAGCTCGAGTCAGTGCGTGGTTTCGCAGATATACAGCGTGAAGAACAGCTTTGTCCCACAGGAAAGTTGGCAACTCTTTCCCAATTAACATTGCATGTGCTAACTCCAGTATAGTGCGATTGAAGCATTCTGTGACACCATTCTGTGGAGGTGAGTATGGTGCAGATGTCTCAATTACAATCCCGACATCGGCAGTCCATTTCCACAGCTTCTCGTTGACTAATTCCTTCCCATTGTCGAAACAAAGCCACTTAGGATGCTGCCCGAACCGTTGCTTCACCACCTCGGAATACTCCTTTATCCGTGCGAAGGCTTCATCCTTGGTCTTCAAGAACAAAACTGAGGTAAGTCTTGTGCAGTCATCTGTGAACAAAACATAATATTTCCATCCACCTATGCTTTGGACAGATGCTGGTCCCCACATGTCGCTCATCACCCATTCCCCAGGGATGTCTGACCTATTCTCTGCCTCTTTGGGGAAAGGTCTGTGTGCCTGCTTTGCTTGAATGCACAGTTTGCACGTCTTTGAAGGTGTAGTAGTCTCGTCTGCGGTAAGTCCTTCCACAAGGCCTTCTCGTATCAGCTTCTCTAACCCAGAAACTGACAGGTGCCCATAGCATCAGTGCAACTGGTCCCAAGAGAGCTTCCGTGACATAGCCACATGCGTGCATTGCTTCCCAGGGAGCTCAGCGTGCGCATCCAAAAGGTAAAGTTGATTCATGACCTTTCCAGTTCCTGTGATCTGACCATCTTTATTCCTCAGCTCGCAGATTCCTTTACCAGCGACTACCTGGCCTCCCACACTATCAAAATGCGATTGCAACAGCAAACAATTTGGTGCCTCTGGTACATGTAAAACATCTCGAAGCTGATGTCTGACAGTTTTCCCATTTACAGAGAAGTTCACAAAGACTGTTCTAACACCAAGAACTTCTGCTGGCTCCTTCCCCACTCCCCTGACTGTTGATTTCATGGCACAATAATCAGCAAAAGCCTTGCATGTCGTGCAAATATGCAATGTTGTTCCAGAGTCAAGAAGCCAGTCAAGTTTGGAAAATTCCCGGGAGGTTTCAGCCTGGTAAGCTGTGTCCTGCAGTCCCGAATTAACTGATTCCTGAGCCTGATTGGTGCGGTTCCTATTCCTGCGTCGTTTAGGACCCTGTCCCTCCTTGCTGCCACCCTTAGCCCAGCAGTCCTTCGAGACATGACCCTTCTTGTGACAGTTGTAGCACTCCTTGTCTTTATTATCTGACATAGAGTTTCCTTTGGCCTGTAAGCTGACACCATTAGAAGTAGAAGTCTCCCCATTCCTCTTGTTATGACGTCTAGCTTCTGCTAATAAAATTGCTGCCATTTTGTGAGAGCTAATGAGTGACTTGTTTGAACTTGAAGCCAAATAAGAGGAGGTATAATTGTCCCAACTGTCCGGAAGGGATGTGAGTAAAATCATAACAAAGTCTGCATTGTCAACTTTGTTTCCCATAAGGTGCAGCTCCTCCTGAAGTCTCTGCAAGTTAGAGATATGTTCCACCATATCAAAACCTTCTGCTGCCTGCATGCAATATAATGCACGGCACGTCGCAAGAACTTCATATGTGCCCTTCAATTCCTTGACTTGGCATAGCTGCTTCCACATTTGGCTTGCTGTGTCGGCACTGCTAATGTGAATCATTTCCGTATCTCCAATTGCTAACTCAATTCGGGTACGTGCCTTTGCATCCTTCTTTTTCCACTCTGCAATAGCCTTCTTCTCATCTGCCGAGGGCTTGCTTTCATCTGCTGCCTTTGGCAGAGCAGCCCCTTCTTTGATATAGTCTTCAAGGTCCAAATCCTGCAATACTGCAAGCATTCAGCACTTCCACCGCATCCAGTTCTTGGAGCTCAACAACTCCATTTGGTAGGACCCAGATCCTTCAGTCAACATAATGATGGGAGGGCAAGTGAGAATAAAGCAAGTAAGTCTTTGAATTTAGTTATGTCTGCCAGGGCCCATAACCTGTAGAGCGCAGTGATTTAATATAGTAAATTGAATATAATTTTGTGTATGTACATCCAGTATATATACTACTAGTAGTGTAGCTTGGACCACTTCTGTAACTAGGTAGTAATACTATTGTTCTTGTTTATAATGAAAGGAAAACAAATGAAGAGAATATTCCTAACTACTTGCTATAGCTACGTGGTCATAGCATAGGGCCGAAGCACTAACTACAACATATCCCATTTGCAACACTCAATCATACCTCTGGAACTCCCTACAACCTCCAGGAGTCTACATGTTGACCACCAGGAGACTTCAGCAATACCTCAGCACATTATTGGAACTTTCATTATACTCCATTCATACACTCCATTATCTTCATTCTTATCTTTCTTAGTCTCCATTATTATTTCCTTATATTGTACTCACCTTATGGTCTCATTCCTTATGATATATTCACCTGATTCATTCCATTCCATTATCTCATTAGCTTATTGTTCTTGTTACATTCTCTTGGAGGTCTCCACATGTACTTGTATCACGAGGAGCACCTCTGAGCCTTGTTACTTTTATCATTTCCTTTTGGCACTTAGTGCCAAGGTTCAATATTTAGTATTTAAGTTGAAGTACTCTCAGTAGTGTACTTCAGTTTGAAAATTGCATATACAATTCCCTCTACTCCTCACTTGCTCTCTGCTCTCAGTTCATCTCCAACATTGTGACAAAAGAATCTCCTGAGTCGCAATCTTGTTGTCTTATCCTTTGCTAACTCCTTTGTCTAAATTCAGGAAGTAGGATTGTGGAAGGTGCAGCTTCTTATAAGCTGAAGCCATGTCCTGGTCTCTGCAGGGTTATGTCCTTGCACCTCTGACTCATTCAGGCACCCTCCGACTTATGCCTCAGTCCTCTGTCTTTGTTTCATCCTCAGGACTTGCAAATCACATGACCTCTGGGATGCCTCTGGTTTGGTTCATGACAATTGCCAAAAACAATGATGCCATCACTGTTCACTACAAGGAAATGAGCAAAACACTGGGGATACCTGGTGGAGGCACTTGCCAGCAGGCTATTAAGGAGCTCTGGGATGAAGCTGATCAGGATGATTGGGAGAAAAAAGCACACTCTTTGGTTGAAGATGTTCTGTCATAAGTCCTTTTATAACTATTAATCTGAGCCATTAATAATATTCTCCTAGAAACAAAGCAGAATTTCCTGAGTTAGTGCTGGATGCCTTTGAGGGCATTTTTCATCATGGTACCCTTGGTTCCTGTATCCTCAAATTGATGTACACATATAGGGACAATGATAATTATCTTGTTTGCAACATGTATGTGATTGAAAGCATTATTTCTAGCTTTTAAGAACTGATTTTATTTCATATTTTGCATAGGATATCTACTGGATTCAATACCATTGGAGGCTATATTATTCTAGATGAGATGGTGGATATTGAAACTATCAAGAAGAGCTGGGTTACCAATGCTGAAAATATTTTACCTTGTAAATTGTCCCATTTTCCATATGTATGCATTAAACTTCTTGTTCTTGACACCAAGTTAACAGGGAAGCCACAAAGAACAGCTCTACCAATTTTGAAAAATTTGGATGGACTACCACTCTTTCCAGAGTTTGACTGGATGACAATGCCTTTGGGTCAAATTGTCCAGATACTGGAGAATTATTTCCTTGCCATATGGGGTATGTTCTTATTCAAGATTTCAGTGAATCCTGACCAGGACTAACATTGGAAATTTAGAACATTTGAACAGTGTATCAGTCATCCCATGGGATGAGATTGTTAAAGATCCAAGTCCATACTATGACACCTGGCTATTTGATCTGCCATGCAAGCTGGATGCTCCAAATCAACTTGAAGATGTCAACATCCTTACCCTCATCAAATATCTAGGCAAAATTCCAAAACACAGCCATTCTATTTCAAATCCAATGGTTTTTTTAGCTCCACAACCTTCAGCTGAGCTCACTACACTTCCCTCCTTTGAAAGAAGTAACATCCCAGATGTTGGGGAGTCAACTAAAAATACTGCTGCTGCTCTACCTCACTCAGATGCCACAGAACAGCCACCCTTATCCACAGAAGCTATTATACAACCCTCTGATTTGACATTCAATTCCAAAGATGCAGAGGCTGAGTCTACCTTGCTTGCTGCTTCCTGTCATCAAGAACAATCAGTATTGCATGTGACCTTGCCATTGGACACATCTGGGGACTCCAACTCCAATAACCAATTGATTTTGCCCACAGATTATGTCATGGATAAATCATTGTCCCTACTTATTAAACAGAACAGTTGCATTACCAAATCAAAGGACATATCTGGCTGGAAAAAGAAGCCTGCAGCAAAGAAATGTCACACTGGCAATATTACTGACAAGAAGGCTCTGATCCCAGAACTTTTATCTGGTGTAATAATTGATGAAGCCACCATGTCTGTGGCTGATGCATATCTGACAGTTTCTGCAGAGCCATTTTTTTATTCCATGATTCATCTAATGCTGATGATGGGTTTTGTTGTGGTGGGAAAAAGTGGAAGGCTGTTGATCATGGTGCACCAAAAGCCATTGCTAACCTAATGAGGTGTGACTAAGTAAAAAGGTCAAGTAAGCTGCAGAATTTAGGTGGCTTTCAGTGTAAATGTTGACTCTTTTCTACAACAGACATAGCTGGTTCATGGCTCCTGTCACTCCCAAGCATTCTTCAAAGGAAAATCACTTACCTACTTTGTGATCATTAAACTAGATTAATCTATGTAATCCATGCAGTTCTAGCTGGTTCCTTCTTTCTCTTGCACTCCTATCAATCTTGCCCAGATTTTGTTTCAACCACCATAGTTTTTGGCCATTTAACTGTGATTAATCTTACTTTCAATGTCCACTCAACTGGATTTAATCTTGCTCTTTTCAATGTCCATTCAACTGGATTCAACCTTGTTTAATTTCGCTTTTTTCATCTCTTTTTCTCCATGATTAAGCAATCTTCCATCCTCCACTTTAAACAGCATAATCCCTTGATTTCAATATCTGGTTGAACAGATTAAATGTTGTATAAAACAAACTTTTTTTTCGTTCCTTCATCCATTTTTAAACTGGCTTCAATATTCGATTAGCTGGCTACTATCAGCTTCGTTTAAGCACTGTGTAATCTCCACACCGCCTGTAATATAACTGATGGATAGGATGAAATAAGATCTTAATGCTTTTTAAATAAACATTTCCCCTTCCCTTCATCTATTCTTAAACTAGCTTTTATCTTCGATTAGATGAATACTGTCAACATTATTTAAACACTTCATAGTATCCACAGTGCCAGTAATATAATTTACAGATAGGATAAAACAGGATTAATCGACTTAAACGACTTTGAATAAAAATTTTATGATAGAGGCCTTGGTTTAATCGAAACCCATTTAGTTTCATCAGATAAGTGGCAGGTCATACCACCCAATACATTATACCATCGAGATAATGTACATAGAAGTAATGAACTAAGAGCGAATCTCACAGAGAAGGTTGTCGTGAGGATCAAGATAGAATAAACATGTACTTAGGGACAAGAGAGGCCAGAGATGTTTTTCCGAACTCCCAGTAGCACTTGCATTCATCGCCTTTGCACCTTTACGATATCAAGTGCGACTATTCCGTGCACCCTCTTGAAAATAAGTATGCCCGTGTTCAAACATGGAAGTGCAGTGATTACAGCATTCCGTACGTCAGCTAATGGGACTGGTCTCCTACCGGTTCTCATCGATGTTCAGGAACGCATCACGTAAATACGCGACTAAGCTATTTTCACTCGATCAGATTTCGATCCCTACTTTAGGCCCGCTCACAAGATAAAAATTGACATAACTGTCAAGCTGACGCCAGTCTATCCATCTAGTCGATTCTGTCCGCGGAATGAACAGTCTTTTGCATGCGATGAAAACTTAAGATACTTTATATGGTACCCCTGACAGACTGTTTGTAGTTCGGTGAAGTTTTCACCTCAGATGTCAAAATACACTGAAGTTAACCCCGTGGATCTTTGGGCGCAGTAAATACTACTCCGGGTCGACTTCGAAGTCAGCCTCCAGTAACAATAGGAAGCTTGGACACCGACGAAAATCAAGCTTCAAGTAGTATTTCTGTTCTTAACGAGCATTTATAAAGGAGGTGAGGTGAAGAGAAAGTTTACGAACAGTGCCCGTCACTCTACTGTCTTCCTCAGATGCCTCGCACCTCCTCTCTGCTCGCTCTTCTCTGCAGCGCCGTACACGTCTTGGCTGGAGTGCACGAAGTATGGTGGGATATTACATATGTACAGAACGCCAATCCTGATGGCTTATACGCTCGTCAAGTTATCGGTGTGAACGGAACTTGGCCGTAAGCACCTCTAATGATGAAACTACGTTTGAAATCCTAACCATGGTACCAGCCCTCCTCCAATTGATATGAAGTCTACAGATCGGCTGGTAGTTCATGCGAAGAATTCAATTAGCCAGCCAACCACTCTTCACCATCACGGAATGTATTTCAATTCTACTAGTTGGTATGATGGTGCTATGGGTGTCTCTCAATGGTAAGTGTGCCCAATCGTTGTCTCAATTTCAATGTGCGCGCCTCTTATCATTTGAGCTCCACAGCGGCATACCACCCGGTGAAACATTCACGTATGAAGTTCCTGTGCAGTTTTCATCTTCTATTTTCTGTTTCAGGTTTAATAATGCCCACATACAGGTTGATACGTCCGGACAATATGGATCTTTCTGGGTTCATTCTCACGCATACGTACGCTGTTCTTGCATGAATCAGCATTGCTTTATTAACCGTAACCCAGGGTCATTATGTCGACGGTCTTAGGGCACCATTCACTATCCACCCACCTCAGGAGCATTACCACTATGATGCGGAATACAATGTTATCCTAGGAGATTGGTATCACGAGCAGCACGACACTCTTCTCACACAATACATCAGCACATCTAACCCAGACGGCGTTGAACCAATTCCTGGCGCGTTTCTTCATTACATCAGTTTTCTATGAACTAAGACCTCTTTATAGATTCGGGTCTAATTTACTTTGCGCAGAATGGAAAATATCTGCCACCAATTACAGGAACTCATCCAGATCCTGTTACTGCTGCAGTCGGATTCAATCAGAATGCCACTCTTCCCTTCCAGCCGGGAAAGACTTACCGTCTTCGGATCGTTAACACCTCTGCATTTGCGGCTTTTGCTTTCTGGATCGACGGACACAATATGCAGATCATCGAGGTTGATGGAACAGATATCATGCCTTCTCCTATCGATAACCTCAAGATTGCTGCTGCTCAGAGATATTCAGTTCTTGTTACTGCACGCAGTGATACTTCCCTCAATTGGGCAATCCACGCAAATATGGATACTAGTATGCACACAGTTTAATGTCGTAAGTAAATTTAATTAATGGTGAATCTCAGGTATGTTTGACGTGGTTCCTCCAACTCTAAATCCAAGTAGGCAGCGGTATTCATCTACATCTATTCGTATTCTGATGATACATATTGAATCCAGACGTTACCTCTTCTGTTACATACAATTCGAGATCACCTCTCGCTCCGCAGACTACCAAGAGTTCTTACCCCGACGTAAATGACATCGCCCTTGTACCAGTTGTCGTTGTCCCGCAGCCGAGGAAGACGAGGACCATTGTTCTCACAGCGGCATTCGATGTAATGACTGATGGCACCAACCGCGGAATGTTCAACAACGTGACATATAATTCGCCATTAGTTCCTCTTGTGCTATCGGAACTTACTCTCGGTCAAAATGCCCTTGTTCAAAACGCCTACGGACCATCCACGTTTGTCATCAACCCTTTCGAAGTTGTCGACTTGGTAGTACAGAATGCCGATACCGGAGCACATCCATTGTTAGTTCCTCGTATCCAACGTGCTGTTCCTAATGTCTGATAACCCCCGTTCGAAATAGCCACATCCATGGTCATCAAGTTCAGATTGTTCAGCGCACGTCGGACTACACTTCTTCCGATCCAAAGATCAATCCACCAGTGAAGGAAGGCCAGTACAATCCTATGCGACGTGATACCGTTCAGATCGAAGCTGGAGGAGCAGCCACTCTCCGGTTCGTCGCAAATAATCCTGGAGCTTGGTTCTTCCACTGTATGTCTATACCTTGCATCTGAAGTAGCTCATGAGTCATTTAAACGGGTATTATAGGCCATATTGAATGGCATCTAGAGGCTGGGCTAGCTGTTCAATTCATCGAGGCGCCGCTTCTTGCTCAACAACGGAATATACCCCCGCCAGAATTAGCGAGCTATTGCACTGCCGACGGCTTTCCCAGCTCTGGAAATGCTGCAGGTCATTCCTCAGTGTCGGATCTAAGCGGATGGAAGCTTGGTCCTTACCCGACTTAATGATGCAGAGGGTAATTCATCTCATGTTATTATTTACTTCTATAAGTCTGATTTACAGTGATAGTTTTAGAGTAGAATTTGCGATTTTCCAAGGACGTAGATCCATGAATTATTCAATTGAATCTTTCAACTTTCCTTTAGCAAAGCTCAAACAAAGATTTGTGGGCCATGGCTGAATACTAGTGGATTATAAATAACGTGTAGCTGGAGCGATCCGCATAATAGATAGCTTGCGACCCACGCTCCGCCAGAAAATGACGCTGCGATTGCAGGGTCGGAGGGCTGCAGAACTTCCGCATTTAGTGGTCATTTAATCACATTTAAATCCATCAGCAGGGTGCAGAGCCACACACACTTACAGCTAACAAGCAAACAATAGGCCAGATTCTCAAATGCACCGCTTAGCAATGTTGTTTAGTTACACGGTAATCCAAATAGTATTTACTATTTACCTTGATTGGAGGCAGATAGAGCTGGTTTTATATATACTGTCCAATCGGAAGGCTCAGCGGCCATACGAGGCCGGACATTTCATAGATAGAGAAATAATGTCGGATTCCGGAAGCAAGGAGAAATAATATTTCAGGTATCTAAGACACCAAGCATTCTTGTTTGAATCATTTTTATACAAGTACTCACCATCTAATATATGAAGAGAAGGCGGTTTTTTAATTACATAAGGAATGTTAGTGAGCAGTTCACACAGTGGCAGCGCAGCTGCCTCACACAGCTCGCGGAGGTGAAGCTGACACACTAGGATGCAGGCAGGGGTTTGGGGGCGGCAGCCCCCAACAAGCTTGAGACCCAGCACCGTTGGAGCAGGTGGAGAGCTTTTTAGTATGAAAGTATTGCCAGGACCAGTGACAAGTTGAATTCAGCTTTTCACTGTTTATGGTGAGATGCAAGGAAGTATAGGGAGAATGCATATTCCCTTTGACTATTCACTCCGAATGCCTCTTGTATAACTTCACCATGATGTATGTGAGAATGACAGTAATTAATAGTTGCAGTAAGTTGCAGTGCTAATAAAATATGTACTTGAATGATTACACAAGCTGAATGCCACTTGCCTGAATTAACCATAATAAGGTTGTTCACAGTACCGTTTTTCATCTATTTTTCATTCTGTTTTTCATTTCATTTTTCTGAAAAATGAAAGGGAAAAAGAGGTCACAAATGACGCGAAAAATAGGTTTGAAAAACGGCTCATCGAGCCATTTTTCTTGAATATCCGTTTTTTGTCAAGTTTTTCAGTCTTATTTCTTTTGTCTCGAGTTCAACTCCACTGCAGCTGGCCAATGGCATTTCTCCCTTTTCAAACTCTCTTTATTTGACATACTGCAGTTCCATACTAGTTTCGCTCATATGCAGTATAACTTTCCATTAAAAAGAGCTAACCAGCTTCCAAATAACCTTCTGAGCCTTCAGACATGTATATGAAGGCTGTAGTTGATGCTAAGTATTAGGTACTGTACATCAATAGGTGAAGCAAGAATGAGACAGCATCTAACTTTACTGATGTGCTGATCCAAAGGCACAGTCATCAGAAACTCGTTTTTCAGCTGTTTTTGACAAATTTACAAGCCTAGGGGCTCACAGTAGTGTTTTTTTGATGTTTTTTGTCCATTTTTCATGTGGTTTTTTTTTCATTTTACCACTGATATGGCACAAGCCTGGCTATACCTAAAAACTTTTTTTCCCCCATATTATGGTAATATAATAAGGTTAATATGAAGTACTACTAAAGAAGATGTGTGATCTGTGCCTTAAGTGCTAGGGCTGAGCCTTGGACTGCTAGCTATTGCTGTAGTATCACAGGAGAAATCCAATTGCATTTGCCCAGGGACACTGTTATGAGGACTGGGGTTTGCAAGATCTCAGGCAGCATTGTATTCCATAAACATGCTTAAGAGGCACAATTGTACTTAAGAAGCATTATCCAGTAATGCTTCTAAGCACATGTCACTATAAAATGGTACATATGACTGGCTATCCTGAGGGAAATGGTTATTCATGAGGACTTCAGCATACCCCCTAAGTATTGTGAGCACTTAGCAATATCAACCATGCATTGGAAACTGAGAATGTCAGAATGGCTTTCCTCTTAAGTGCACAGACAACATGATGTGTCAGGACCACATGACCCACTGGGATACAGAAATAGCAGAAGCTGACCATGTTGGTATTGTGGCCTTGGAACAAAAAACATGCTAAGAATATGTTCAGCTACAATCAGGAAATAGTGATCAGCAGGCTTAAGAACTAGGTTCCTAAACCTTCAGAAGTAAAAAGAATAGAATAGTAGACACACTGTCCTTGGGTAAGTGCCATAGTGCAGGAACACCCTAAAAGGATAAAGGCCACTGTGGTACCATGTGAAAGGTCCACTTTGGCCAGCCAAATCCAAGTCTCCCAAGGTCTGACATCTTAAAATGCTGGTACAACCTTGTGGAAGACACCTGGAAAACCATCTGAACATGCATAGCTCTGCTGGAAGGTAGCAGCCAAGCAGAAAACCTAATCCTGGGCCATGAATAGGCTGCAGCAGGTCAAATTGCACCATGTTAATTGTGGCCTGAGCCCCAGAATGCCTTGTGTATTCCTTTGTTATGTACCTTTGTTCATAGTTTAAAACCTCTACCTGTGCTGTATGGTATGGAAGGCCATTACACCCTTATTCAGATGCATAGGAGCATCAATAGCCTTAGTTGTAATAGAATTAAAGTGCTTACCAACCTCAATTGAGAGAAGGTAAATGAATAAGTGAAAACCTTGGACACAGAAGCTTCAATCAGCTATATACACCTCATCTCAGTACTAAGGAACAAATATGACCTTATACTTGAGTATTATTGTTTTAGCTCTTAAGTCAGTTATGATTTTGAGCACCTCCCTTAAGCAAGTGGCAATTAGCCTGGTTTACTAGAATGTTGTTTATTTTTGGGTTCAGAATACTGCCCAGTTGTTATTTCAAGTCTAGAGTTCAGAATACTGCTCTAGCACATCCCTTTGAGTCAGGAAACAGTCTAGAGTACTACTGTGACTGCTCTACCCATATAGAACCATTGAATTTAGAGATTAATTATAGAATTTGATTACCAAATTTCATTGTGAAGCCTTTGTCATGAATCATCTCCAGAGGGTGCCATACACTGAAGTGAAATATCTTGTGCAAATAGGTCAATATTGCAAAGCAATGGGAATACAACAACCAAGAAATTTACCTGCACAAAACCTGGCCTATGTTCCAGAGAATGTTGCTGTTGGAATTCATATGTGTGTTTTAGATGAATGCAAAGCACTGATAAATCTCACACAACACAAAAATAAGCTTAAAAAGAGGGAACAGTACAGACATCAAAAAATCAAACCCCTCCACTTATCCACTTCAATGGCCACTCCTACACAGTACACCACTCTTCAGAAGCTTTATTGGGAGTGTTATGCTGACAACTTTGTCAATTTTATCCATGGAGTTGGTCCCTTCCCAGACACCCACCTACTTGCTATGTAGAATGCTTCAAGCAAACTCAGCACTTTGCCCCCATCCCAGAGGAGTACCTCAACCTCATTAGTCAGGTGTCTCCTACTCCTGCTCCTCACAGCTTGCACTCAAATGGGCCTGGTGTCCAGATGTCAGCAGACACATTTTCAGTCATGCTGAACTCCCAGCAATCCCTGACTACAGCACTATTGCAATTATCTCACAGTTCAAATGATCACCACCCTTATGGTCACTGTGGAGGCAATTTTTGCAACATAAGCAACACCAAAAATGCTCAATACAAGTATAAGCTCTCTGGTGAGAATGAGAAACACTTACATGATTATTTCTGGGTCCCTTTGATTAAATCCATTTCAGATCAAATTGGACATCACCAAGATATCCCTAGCCAATGTGGCAATTAGAATAGGGGTCATGGCTGTGGCCACGGAGGGAAGTGCAATCACAATCAGAACTGCCAGCACCATAATAACAACAATGAGCACTCCACCAATATTGAAACTACAAGCTCTAATGACAGCATCAATACTATACAGGACAATGACATGGACCAGAGCAGAGACAACTACAATCCATCTTATTACAATAATGAGGATGATGGCACAGATGGGTGGGCTGGAGAACCTACAATGTGAGCATAGAAGTAACCCTAACTTTGCACCTTACTGCATAAGACATGAGGGCAAATGTAAGGTACAGGACTTACTTCCCAGACACCAATGCTCCAAGAATAGATTACATACTCTGCAACTCTGAGTCACATTGCACTTGCTTTAAAACTACCTTTCCTGTACATACACATTTTACAGACTCCAATCTACATTCATGCATTGCATGCTCCCTTTGTTCATGTTTCTGATTATCATATTATGATGAAACCTGAGAGATTCCTCAGTAAGGGGTTTATAACCCATTTAGCTAACAATAAGTATTTAGAATAGTATATAAGTAGCATAGTCTGTACAGTAGTTCCTCAGTCTTCTTGAATTGAGTACCTGAATATGCAGTTCTTGCTAACTTCTAAGTACTCTCTCAAAGCTCTATTGTGTTTTGCCCACTTTTGTCACCCTCTCACACTCTCAAAACTTGGTAATCTCACAGGTAAGTACCAACCTTTTGTCTCTTCTTCTTCTGGAGCTTTTCAGGCAGCCAGTTCTCATCATTGACATTATCTCCAAGAGTTGTTGCAAAGTCAAACATTCTTTCTTTGAGCTCTTCATTATTCCAGTCCTCAGCATCAGCTTCTGCATCATCAGCTTCAGCCTTGCTGACATCTCCAGCTTCATCCTTCCATGTCCTTTCATCTTCACTGAGCCCAAAGTCCACACCACCAATCTTTTTTGGTATGTCCCCAGTGTCTTCCACCTCAGAATTGGCCTCTGATTGTTTTCCCAAGTCTGAGCTTGTACTTCCCAGACCAAAGTTCATGCTGTCAGAAGCTGTCTTTGATGGTGTCAAGCTGTTTCAACCACATTGTGAGTGATTGCAAGAGTGACTTGGCATGCAGATTGTTGGCCTTTCAGCCCAGAGATGTTCCAAGGACACTTCTTTGGTCAACTACAGCCCATATTGCTGGTAGCTGGTAGATGTGCACTGTGACAATGACAATTTTTGTAATTATTTTATTTTATTTATTTATTCATATTTGAGCCCAATTTTTGTAGATTCATGACCGGATTTGCAAGATCTTTTGATTGCACATTTTTCTGTAATTTTTCCAATTTGTTTTGGGTGCCGACAAATTTTTGGAGGCATTGGAACAAAAATTTATTGGGTGCAAAATCATAACATAGAAAGATCATCATTTGGACCTAACTAAGGTAGATGCCATCCATAATCTACAAGGTCAGGTGAATGTGACATTGCTGTGACCGTCTTGGCCAAATAAGGCGACAAAAGCTCAGAAAACCATTTGATAGACCTTTTGTGTGACTTTTAATAAAAATTCTCAGTCTTTTGCCGTTTTGCTACAGCATTCTTGGAGCCTCATTTAAGGTTATCAATTTTTACCATAGCCCTTCTTTTTCTTCGTGGCATTATAGATAATTGTGGTTTCGAGTAGGCGGTCTAGAGGTAGTAGAGTTGATGCAACTGGCGAGTGGATGAGGATGTATACCTTATTTAGCCTACTACTCATGCAAATCATTTCGTTGTGCTACCAAAATTGAAATTCACTCGATTCTAACTATTGACTACGATTCGTGGGCAAGCTTTTTGGCAAAAATCTGTTTATTCCTCCAAAAAATCGTGTTTTTCTCTTAATTGACCGCGTTTTAACCTTTTTGGGCGCTGTCACGTTGTGGCACGTGACCTCGCAGATTATGGATGGCATCTACTTTATCACGTTTCTACGGTTTTTAGCCTCATCAGATCTTTCAAAATTCGACCTTTGTTTTTGTCGTGTTTGGCTGTCCCATACTGTAAAATAAATCGGGGTCGTTATGAGTTGAAGTGCGCTAACTTGGATTTTATAGGACGCAGCATGCACGGGCTAACTTGGAAGCTGAGCTATGCTCACTGCTGCAGGGCTCACTACTGGCAATTACCCACGGGGAGGCTGGAGAGCCTGACATATGCCGAGCAATTTCCCTCCGGCATACTGATGAGGGATAGAGCAAAGCAAAGCAAGAAAAAAAGTAAACTGTACAGCACCAACATTTAATGTACAACAATAATCGTACTAATATTCGTACAGTAACCATACCTATAGCACTAATACACCGACGTCCACAGTTATACAAACGTTAGCACATTACTAGAGTAGCCAAGCATCTCATTACATCAATTCTGCGGTTTCATCAAGGTACCGCTCGTCATTAAGATCTTCAACCCATTCTCCTCCCACCATCTGTCTACCTCCGCATCAGCATCATACCCAAACGCAGCTTTACTCCGCGCCTTATCTGCCCATAAATTCGCGCTCCCCGTACATTCCTGCGCGTCCTCGCCCCTCGCCTCTCGCAGCGCCGCCTCCATCGCTTCGCGCATCGATGCATCCCGCGCCTGCTGCTGTGGCCCGTCAGCGTAGTGGAATATCTTCTGGTTCATGCGAGATGCGAGTTGTGCCTCGGTGGTGCGAGGCTTGCGTAGACACTCATAGGCTTTAAGCAGGGCGGAGACCTGAGAGCGGGCGGTGATGCGAGAAAAGAGATTGCCGAGGACGGCAGCGTCTTCGACCTGTAAATGGGCTGATTAAGATAGGGAAATATCACAAGGGTGTTTGAGACTTACTGCCATGGCTGCGCCTTGGGCTCGATAAGGCTATGCAGAATGTCAGAACAATTACGTAGCAGGGATATATATGAATAAGCTCACCAGCATAGGGTGGCATGCGTCTCCCAGAAGCGTGACTTTCCCAGATTCGTGAATCCATGTGTCCAACGGATCGCGATCCATCAAAGACCATATCATAGTCGAAGGCACAAGTTTGAGAAGTCTCTGTATCCTGAAACTGGAATCAGCACAGGTAACATAGAAACTGATAGAAGCACAAACCGCGGCTCAAACCCCTCGTAGTCACACCTCATAACATTGCAGTCGGCTTCTCGTGTGTTCTCGTTGTCTTCTCGGGTAGGGTGAAGCATGACCACATTGTACTCCTTCTTTGCGCGCTAGAAATCGGAATCAGGTGAGTCTGCGGCCGTCAATAACCGGCAGAAGGATCGACATACCACACAATACCCCACAAGATGTCTTCCAGGCCCCATCCACACCGTTCCGCCCGCCTCGTCCACCAGCTCCTTCAGCTCCTGATCCTTTTCCATCTCAGATGTCGGAACGACCGCTCTGTACGCCGCATCCCCCGTCGGCCGTGGCCGATCTGGCGCACCTACGACAACGTCCCGCACGTGACTCTTGACACCATCAGCACCAACAATAAGATCGGCGTGCAAGACCTCCCCGGACTCGAGGGTGACTGTGGGTTCCGTGGGATCGACGCTGATAACTTTGCTGTAGGGGCGAACCGTGATGTACGGAGAAGCAAGTTCGAGTAGTATGCGGTGTAGATCTGCTCTCTGTAGGTAACGTAACGGGGGATAGACGGCAATGAGTGAGGGAAATAAAGAATGTGCCGGGAAGACCTACATGGATGTGATAGTACGGCGACCCATGGTCTTTCTCCATGTTATCACCCCAGCTGTTCCAGCCGAGTAGCTCGCCGTTTTCATCTGCGAGGCGTCGATCAGGGACATGCAATGAACGTGAAATGAATAACGTACAGCGACGTAAAGAGAGCACTTGAGGCACGACCGACAAAGCCTTGAGCTTCTCTCCTAGCCCCCATCGAATCAGGAGCCTAGTGACGTTAGGGGTGAGCTGGATTCCAGCGCCGACCTCGCCTAGCAGAGATGCGGCGTCCAGGACCGTTACGTTGTGTCCTGACCGTCCTAGCTGGTATGCTGCTGCCAGGCCACCGATGCCTCCTCCAACGACGATGACATTGAGAGGCACGGGGACATGAGTTTCCTTCTCCTGGAGGATAGTTGAAAGATGTTTTAGCGGACAGCTATGATACAACGGTGATAGACGCACCTCGATCCGTTTTAGCGAATACTTGATTGGATAGTACACACAAAACAGATCAGTCAATGCCTTCACAATCAATGGGAAGGCAAGAATAGTCGAGAAGGCGAGGATGCTCGACATTGCGGCACCGGAAGTGGGCTGGATATCGACCGCCCTTCTCCAAGTTGGGGTGCAAGCCTTCATATACCCTCCGATACGGGGGGCTGGACGAAACGAGACACCAGAACTAGTGCAAAGGGGGGAAGTGGCTTAACCGGGTGCTGGACCTATGCGTAGTGGTTATACCTTTATCGTCCAAGTGTAGGCGCAAGTGGAAGGGACCTGTCCTGCTGATTCGTGCGTCGTGGCTTTACTTCTCCCGGTTGGAGTTACCTATGCCTAGAAATAGTTCGCATCAGAGCGGGTCCCCGCAATGTGTGCTGACGCGAGAGTGGACCTACACAATTACTATCTGTAACCATCTTTTCCCAACTGCCATCCTATCCCAACTGCCATCCTATCACACACGTGAATGAAACGCAAGCACATATAGGGGACAATAATGACTTCTGGGGCAAAGGACGACCTAGAGACGCCGGGTAACAGGTACGTGTCAATCCATATCTCCAGAGAGGGTTGCCCAGCGACTCGGACAGTAGACAGCGGAGGAGATGCACCCCGGCAACATGTCATCGATGGCCTGCTGTGTTGATGGATGATCATGGCATTGGCAGTCCGGGGAGATTCGGTGGGCTGAAAGTTCCTGTTCGGGAATAGACCTGTGGCTTCTGCACTGTTCAGTTCCTGCCATGAGGCACAATCTCTAGCGAACTCCTTCAAGAAGTTGTCCCAATTTTAGAATGAAAAGGCAGGATGTAAACGTTTTGTGGAAAGCAGAGCGAAGAATGGTTTAGCGAAAGAGCAGAAAAGGTTTGAACCATCTCGAGGCTAGTAGGCAAGTCATCTTGTTACCGTTAGCGCCGCCGGCGTGACGTGTTCGCGTCCAGAGGACATGGCCGGCCGGCTGGCAAACTGTGATTTTGCAAGGCTGTTGACAAACATTTGACCCGTCCGGTCGTACCAACCCATCATGTTGACAAGCTCCCACCCGCAGTAAGTCCTCGCTATTTCGGTGGAACTTGAACACGGCCCTAATTGCCTTCCATATAGGAATAATATTATCAATTGTTGGGTTCGCCAATACTCTCCACAAATCTGGCGCAATGGTTTACACGATATCGATAAGAAGCTGCAAGCTCGCCACGCATTAGAAGCTAGCTTTTCTAATGGCGATCCACGGGCCATGTGTTGCAAGCATGCTCCAAAGACCCTGGCTTAGACGCGCATTTTCTGTCTTCGGTCGTTCAGGCACTTCGCAAGCATTCGGACTTGACGATGTGAATGAATAAACGACGAGGTCATATCGTCTATTAATCAGATAGCCTATTGACTTAATCCCCAGCATAGCTGTATTCGTCACAGACACAAAAACACTTCAGCCTTTGTCCTTTACGTCGACATCTTCAGAGATGTAATAGGCACCCTGCAGACACGTAAGTACGAAAGTAGTTGATCTTCCTTGTGACTGCCGTTTCAGACTCTAGATGGTTTAGAGCTGCGCTTTCAGCGTCTCGGTATATCAAAGAAATCTCTGTACATTTCTTCCCGGCGTCTCTTTCGCCCACGATGGATCTCTCTTCCCAAAAAAACTCAGGTTGGCGCACACAAGCCTGAGTTCATGTCAGCCAATCTTGTTAAAGTTTTATTCTCCGATGTGCTCTCTGGGGCGTTACGTATCGATTCCAAGAAACACCTTGAACGGCTATTTTATAACCCTGGTGCTTGAAATAAACCTCAAACAAACCCATACATGACAACGAAATACTCACGCAGGACGCATTTCATCTTTATCTCTCGAACCAAGGGAGCCATATGCTAAACCACTGCCCTCAGATGACCTCTGCTTCTTTTGGCAACTTGAAGAAAGGCAAAATATCACTCTGTTACCAGCATTAATTTCGTGCACGATTTCACTACTTCGTCTAACTACTCGTCGCTTTCCAGTCTTTGCCCTTCACGCTTAGGAACTAGAAATCTCATTTCGTCCCCAGTTGGTGGGACTGCAGCCTTCGGGCGAGAATCCGAATGATACCTGCGTTGTGCAGGCTACAGCACCCCAATCTATGACTCTCGGCCCGGTGGGACTCCCAGAAGCGAATCATCAGTATCATGATAATTGTGGGCGATGAGCGCGTTGAATTTGATCTATTTTCTCAAGTCCCTCGCGTCCCACTAGGAGCGGCACTCTTCTTCCCATGGAGCAGCTCCATATACTTCATTAACGGTCAGAAAATGTCTGTGGAACACATCAAACTCGCGATAACGATATGCTGGCCACATGAGGGGTCAATGACAGAAGAGGGGCACATTCTTTGCAAAAAGATCTTCCGAAGGGCCAGGGTTCAGAGTTAGCAAACATGTTCTCGAACTCATTTCTTGGATGGACCTCAATTAATTAATTGACTGCTCGTCGAGCAAGATCAGAATGTCTCTGGGAATCGAAGAAGACCTTGCGAATAATTAATTAATGAATGCGTCATGCGACTTTCGATTTTCGCTTATCTGGAGTTTGTGAAGTACGCCTAGGATGATCGTGCGCTAACGTTATCTGATTCCGGCATGCGCTTTATATGAGTGAATCCTTGTTAATCGACTATTGGATTACGGATTCAACGAGCCGAGGGCTTGCTACCTATTACATAGATAACTATATATATATATTCATAGAATATACTTCGTCGTAAACAACAGAAGCACAATTCGCACAACAGATCCAGGCCTCCTGAATAAAATAAGTATAATATTTGACACATACCGAACTGCTCGTTACATGACTGTTCTGTCTTACTTCTACTATATAGTTCATCAGGCAATAATTATTACTGGTATCCCTTTCCCTTCTCCAAGTCCTCATCCCGCACCACCTGCACCGTCTCCTCATCCATTCCCGTAGATGACGCCACACTGTCCTCTCCTACACCCATAAACTGCAGCGTTGACAGCTGTACGGATCGCGTATTGACAGATGGGTCGAAGACGAGGTTATTTGGGGAGCGAGCATGCCCACTGGACGGAGAGCGATCACTGTTTTTGTCGGTGCTGGAGATCTTTTTTTCCTGCGTGTCGTGCCGATTCCAGTTTTGCTTACGCGTCCAGATGGTGGCGAATACTACTCCGAGGATGGCGACGTACTATTGTGGATTAAATAAGCAATTGACAGGGGGAATATGACGGAGGTCGACACGCACGTTGTTAGAAAGGAGGATGTAGGAGCCGTTGACAAAGGATGGATCAGTGGCGATGAGGATGATGGACGCAATGTTCATGATAACACTGAGAAAAGAAGTTCGTCAGATTTCTTGTAGCGGAAGTAGATAGTAGAAAAAGTTAACGCACGGAAATATAAAATTTCCAAGTGCAATTAAGAATAAGGAGCGCATGTGGGATAGCAAACCTTCTGAAGAGTCCAAGATAGATAAGAATCGGATGATCTATTATAGGACCGGATAAATATACGCACTGCTTCTGATGATAGGTACGTCGCCATCGGTCCGACGGAACTGGTACATTTTATACAGGAAGAACGCAGAAGCATAACTGACACAAAAATTCAAACGCGAAGTAAATCACGTAGCAGGGATGACTAACGTATTATCCACCATCTGCAATGTCCACTCCGACATAATATACGGGTTTTTAGGCCAGGTCGACTCTGCTGCCAGAAGCACACTTGGGAGCTTCCCGCTCGACCGCGTGAACGTATGTAAATACATGACCACTGCGATGAACCTCCCACACTTTACCAATGCTGGTAGGGCGAAAATAGATATCAAGATTTGCTTCGGCGTCCTGGATGGGGGGTAGAATGCGAGTATGCGGAAGAGCAGGATCGAGTCGATGAACAGCGGGGACACAGTCGCGAATGCGATGACGGCGGTCAGGAGAGACGTGGACACGGGCTGGAGGGGGTACAGGATCTGCTTCGTCTCGAGCGCGGCGTTGATTGCCGCCTCGCAGATACCGCTACAGCACGCGAGGATGTTGAGGATGAACACGGGGTGCCGCCGCGAGCTTGGTGTGGAGAAGAAAAAGAGCGTGAGGATGAGTGGGACCAGGAGCGCGCCGAGGGGCGTGAGGACTAAAATGAAATTGAGGGAGGGGCGAATGGCGGCGATGTAGTTGAGTCCTTCGGGAGGGGGCGGGGGAAAGGAGGTGTCCGACATACCTACGAGGGTTGGGTAACGGAGAAGGAGAGAGTGTATGTGTTTTTTTATGAGAAGCCACAAGCGGCTCTATTTGGTGACTTCCCCAGAAATCAACGCAGTGTTTGCATTGTTTGAAGGAGATTTTCCGAGGCTATGTTCGCCTCTCATTTCGGAGTGTTCATCTTGGGGCTCATCGGACTGGTTAGTGGCCATGTGTTCTCATTTTGATCAAGAAAGTGGAGACTTAATCGCGGAGCAACATCCACAGTAGCCGTCCCATCCCGCGAACGCAGCTTCTGTTGATATGCTTTTGGGTCTTGAGAGGACTTTGGTTTAACAAAAGTAGATTGCGTTCACGGGAAAATGCCCCGGAGACCTTTCTGAAGCCCTTTCCAGCGAATGAACGACTACCAACGGCCGGTGGAATGATTAGCCAGCTTTATCATTGATCAGATGATGATGATTCGAATGTTGAGCACTGGCCCATACTAGCGCCGCTTCTCTATCAGACAGATCGCGGCGAGCAAAAATAAGTGGTGCGGGATATATATGTCCTACTGAACACGTCTCTACGTTCAAAACAATCAGATAAACTATGGAATAAGGGAAAGGAATGCACTTATCAGCGAAGTACATAGAAAACTTTATTCATAGTCGCGCCAGGCGAGCTCTTGGCAATTCTACAGTTCACGCTCGCATGGTCTTCACAATTGCATGTGATCTTCGCCGGTACAAGAACTTGAAGCAAGCAGAAAGACGAAAGATGCCAAGTGCTGCTTGAGAGACGCCATAATGTCAGATAGATCGACTGCAAACTTGGTATAAATCCGTGATGAAGAGAACTCCATCGTGGCCTTCCGATTGGCGGAGTGACTAGCCCAAAGCACCTCCTGATTGGCTAGAAAACCCTGGGCCCGCCGCGCCAGCGGTGTGCGTTGTTGTGCTCTGTTGTTCTAACTTCTGCGTGCTCTTTCCATTATGGTACTCCCATCTCCATTAACATTCTCTAAGTACTTGCAAGGAAGCTTTAACGCTACAATAGCTTTGTATGCACTCCGTTAATAGTGAGCAATCTATGTATACTTCTCTCTGACGGATTGTGTTATCTTTAACGCATTCATTGGTGGTTGATGTTTGCATCCTTCATCTTTTGTTGATCAATGGCGAAACATCGGGATGATCATCAAATGCACGCGAACTTACGGACCCTTTACGCGTGGGCGGTGTTTCTTACGTTACTTGAGCAACAGAAAGCAAATCTCCAAGTTTCAGCAACAATCGCTGAAGCGCTGAAGACTTACACAGTGCCTTGTCTTTCTTTTTCCTGAGAAGCTAGTGGCGCGTCAGTCACGTCAGAAACCTCTCTATTCTGAACATCTATAACCAGCAAAAAGCCATGTGGCCTTTCGATACTGCTTACCCAGAGGTCAAGGTCCAGGACATCAAAGACGAATACGACTATATCGTCGTCGGTGCGCTCCCTCTCTTTCTCAACCTCAAAATCCGTATCTGACGACCCTCAGGTGGCGGTACTGCGGGTTGCGTCCTCGCCAACCGCCTGAGCGTCTCCCCAGGTGTTAGTGTCCTCGTCATCGAACGTGGGCCCCTGGCCGATTCATGGGCGTCGCGCGTCCCCCTGCTCTCATCCGACTTCGCGTCCGACGGGTCCCGCACTCACAAGCGCACAAGCGCCTTTCAACCCGAAATTGGCCGTACCTTCGAGCTATGCACGGGCTCTGCGCTGGGCGGTTCGTCGCGCGTCAACCAGATGATCTATAATCGTGGGTTGAAGAGGGAATACGACGCATGGAAGGAGGCGGGGTTCAGAGGGTGGGGGTGGGACGATGTGAAGGGGTGTTTTATGAAGTCGGAGAAGTTCCTCGGGGAGGGGGAATATTTTGACGAGGACGTCCATGGCGTTAATGGTATGTCGCAAACACACCCTTGATACTACATCTTGGTGCTGACTTTCTATCTTAGGAGAATGGTGTAATCAACCCAGCTCAAGCCTCTGCTACCCAGGCTTTCCCAAGTATGTCCCTGATTTCTATAACGTGTCCCTCTGTGGAAGCCGCGAACCTCGTGTAACGACAGATCACATGCGGAGATCCTTGTTCTTGTTCTGTCATCGATACTATGCGGCTACGCGAGGCACACTTTCTGCAAGGATCCACGTCAGCTAACCCCTTACACCCCGCAGAACCATCGAAGCTACTACCGCCCTCGGTCTCCCCTACGTCCCGGACATCAACTCCCCCAAGCATCCAGTGCTCGGCTGCGGCCTCCTGCACTTCACGCGCGACGCGAACCAGCACCGGCACTCAGCCTACCACGCATTCCTCCCCCTCAATGTGGCCCTCACGCGCCGTGACCGGCTGCATATTGCCACCAACACGATTGTGGAGAAGGTGTGCGTAGAGGATGACGTCGCGACCGGGGTAAACCTCGTCGAAAGGCACGGGGCAAAGAAGAAGAGCGTGAGGGCGAAGAAGGAGGTGATATTGTGTGCGGGACCGTTTGGGTCGCCCCATATTTTGATGCTTAGTGGGATTGGGCCCCATGAGCATCTGGAGGAGCACGGCATTAAGGTAGTGAAGGACCTTGCAGAAGTTGGGCAGAACCTGGTACATATCTTTTCATTTTGCCCATTCCCTGCTCTGGGTCCTTATATTGATGGGTTCTTCCTGTTACACAGGAAGATCACTTTGGTGTCTCCATGGCGTACCGTATCCCGATGGGCGACTCCCTCCTTGCCATTGAGAAACGTCCATGGGTATTCATCATCGAGCTCTTCAAGTATCTCTTATTTGGCACCGGCCTCCTCCTCGCCCCCGTTGTCCAGCTCGTGGTATTCGCGTCCTCTCTCCTGCTTGACGAGCGCGGGCTTCCCTCGAAAACTCAGCTAGCAGACGAAAACACGCTCCCCGACATCGAGATCATGCCCGTACGTCTCCTCACTGTCTGCCCCTTATCACCAAAAGCTTACTTTCCCCCTCAAATCCACAGATGGCCTACGACTCCAACTACACAGTCGTCGACAAAACGCACGGGACCTTTTCCTTCCTCAACATCCTCTTACACCCCAAAAGCTCCGGCTTCGTGCGACTCACTTCCGCCGACCCCCGCGCCGAACTCGACATCGACCCGCGGTATCTCTCCAACCCCGCCGACCTCCCCCCGCTGCGCGCCGCTGTGCGGCTGTGCCTGCGCATCCGCGAGCAGATGCGTGAGAAGGGGTACGTGCTGCAGGAGTGGAAGGGGCAAAGCCCGGATGACGAGAGCGACAAAGCTATCGATGAGTTCATCCGGAGGCGCAATCGGACAACGTACCACTATTCGTCAACGTGTCGGATGTCGCTGGGCGAGCGGGGGGATGAGATGAACGGGAAGAAGGGGGGCGTGGTAGACGAGGAACTCAGGGTGTTTGGTGTGAAAGGACTGAGGGTGGCGGATTCGAGCGTGTTCCCATGGGTGCTGGGCGCACATTTGCAAGCGCCGGCAGTATGTGTCGCGGAACGGTGTGCGGAGATGGTGTTGAAGGAGAAGAGTGAATGAGACTTCGGAACAATGGTCGGGCTACGGGACTATGGTAAGTGCGCCGATACTTTTTGTCGCTTGCTTACCTAACCGTTCTATTGTAGATGCAATATACCTTTTTATATACGTGGATCTAGACATCGATACTTTACAAGGAGTTTACTTGTCGGTGATTGGTTTGTTCGGCTTCCTCTCAATGGTCTTCCAATGCTACGAGCGCTCTTCTCAAGTTCCCCTCTTCATTCTGCAAGTTACGCTTCTCCGTTCACCTCCTCCAGAATGGAGTCCATAACGACCGCCAGTTTAAGAAGAATTTCGCCCATGCGGTTCAGAGTACCATCTACTGCTCGCTTCGTCACGATACGCCCAAGACCTATGTGCACCGTGCAGCCAATAGAACCGAAGCAGGCCCGTTATTTTCTAGGCCTACCGTTGACATAAGCGCCCTCCATACGATTTGGATCGAATGCAATGCCCTGAAAAGCTACTTCCAGCTCCACCTCCGATGAAGTGGTGTTCTCGCATATAGTAACTCTGAGGTCCGTTGCTATCTTCATGAAGGAAGTGAGCCTTTCATGGAGCGTCGATGTGTTTAAAGGTCTACGCCCTTCATTCCAGCAGTGGCCAGAAGTTCCAGGACGCACTACATGAGGTTGTTGACGTGATAGGCATAATCCACGTTAAAAGGCCTCATTTGCGCCCTAATGATTGTCTGCTATCTATCAGCCACCGCGCTATCTTCGAAGATGAACAATATGACAATGAGTCAATACGTTGACTTGGAGGATATTCGCTCACCCAAACAGATCTCCTGCAAAGATCGTCTATGACATGGTCGAGAATCGAGTACATCAACGTTTAATATTTAACTCTTTCCCTTTTCCCATTCCCATGTCAAGTTTGGCTACGAGCATCTTAAATCTACAAAACGTTAAGCTTGGCAAGTTTCCAGCTCCGGAAGATGGTTTGAAGAAAAGGCAAAGCTTCAGGGAAGTTGGGAGGCTCAAGCAAAAAATTCACCCCGTCAGTATTATATAGTGCAGGACGCTGAGTTTTGGACATAGTGGCTCCAGCTAACGACAAAATCGTAGACCGTCTTCAAAAATCAACCCGTTCTGATGCAATGCGGGAATCATAAAATATTACCAAAGTAAGTGTGGCTGACGACCTCCCGACGACGATATTGGTACGGAGTGGTATGAAGTTAGTTCTTTATGATGAAATGACGGAATCCAAGGTGCGTCTGCATTTTTTCCCAAGGGATCTACGATTTTGTCGTTAGCAGGCCAGGTCGTTCAGATCCCACACGACAAGCGTCAACCAACGCTTGGGTAATGCCGGCAGGTTGCACATGCTCAGTGCCAGACGTTTACAAACGTTTGAACGGAGGTCGAACTTCGTTAGTGAGCTTCATCCAAACTCATCGACGCTCATGAGCAACCCTGTATTCTCGAATCTCCACCCACTTCGTATGCCCTTTCGCTATTTAGTGCTACCGTGCGAGCCTTGGTATGCATGACACCCAACCCACGTCAGCATCACCTCTGAATCATATACGATATGCACCCAGCCTCACGCCGTCCAAGACTCTAAGCCGAGCGCTGAGCGGCTCCCGCACATCCAGGCGGCAATTCAGTCTCCACGCCAGGTGTCCGCCAATATCTCGTACGCGCCTTTCCTTGCGAAAACACGGCTTACACAGCAAGGATGTTTGAGAATCTACTTATAGAATACCTGGATCTACACAAACTTAGCGTCATATAGCGCGCGCTTCCTGAGCGCTGGATGCCGGAGACCCGCGCTCTGATTACGAATTCGGAGCGTTATCACTCTTGGCCGATCGGCGTAAACCGTCCTTGGACGCCTCGAGCCACTTTTAATAACTTACATCATCCTCAACTGTGTAAGTAGCCTCTGACGCGGTCAAATCTCCCCGCTGCTCCCAGAGTTCCGCAGTATCTGTTGTCTCCGGGCTTCACAGCCGTGCAAAAAATCCACGGAGGTGTCTTCCTAGACGGCCTCTGCTTACCGTTGTCTATTTGGAGTTTGGAAATATACGCATGTGTGGGCTGGAAATACTGTCTGCAGCATCATGTCGAAGTTACGCTTCCGATTGGGCTCGTAAGCCTCCCCTTCGTATAAAAGTGGGGACATTATCTTCCCTTGGACCTCAGACAGACGTAGCACAGCCATTATGAAGTCCGCATCCGCCCCTCTTGTTGCAGCTTTCATCGCGCTTTCCCACTCCGTTGGAATTGTCAATTCCTTGACCATTCCAGGTGTGGTTCTTCCTACTGCTATTTCCGAGGCGGATCCATCTACCATCGACGACTGGATCGCCATCGGTGCATCCATTCTCAGCAGAATTTTGACGCCGCCCACCGCGTCAGTCTCCTCCTCTGCATTCCCCGTCTCAACCGAAACTGTTTCGTTGAGCTTTACCGAGACCGGGTCCGAGTCCACCACTTTCGACTGCGGGCCCACATACTACAGCACCTATCCAGTCAGCAGTGCCTTTGTCACTGGGACTGGTATTGCAACGTCCAGCGGCTCCTTCACTACTGAGACTGTTCTCTCAACGTTCAGCAGCTCCTTCACCACTGGGACTGCCGTTGGAGCGTCCGGTAGTGGCTTTGCCACTGGGACTGCCGTTGCAACGTCCAGTAGCTCCTTCGCGACTGGGACTTCCAATGCAATGTTCAACGGTTCCTTCACCAGTGGGAATCCCAATGCAACGTTCAGCCTTTCCTTCTCCATTATGACTGCCATTCCAACGTCCGACGGCGCCTCCATCACTGGGACTGCCGTTGGAGCGTCCGGTAGCGCCTCTGTCACTGGGACTGCCGTTGGAGCGTCCGGCAGCGCCTCCGTCACTGGGACTGCCATTAGAGGGTCCGGCAGCGCCTTCGCCACTGGGACCGTCTCTTCGTCGTTCTTCCATGCCACCAGCGTCCGAACATCCTCAGCATCCTACAGCACTGACCACCACGGCGTATACTCCTTCTCGGGCACCTATGTGTCTCACGCGTTCACTTGTCTCCCTCCTTCCGCCACGGTTTCGTCTGGCATAGCCACGACTACAGCGACTGCAGTAAACGGCACTGAGACTGTCGTCGAGAGCTCCTTTTTTCCGACGACCACTGTCAATGCCACTAGTGTCTTTGAGACGAGCACCGCTGAGTATAACGTGACTACTATATTCATCTCCACGAGTGTGGTAAACGGCACTGGGACTGTCGTCGAGAGCTCCTTTTTCCCAACGACCACTGTCAATGTGACCAGTGTCTTAGAGACGAGCACCGCTGAGTATAACGAGACTACTATTTTCACCACCAGAACCTTGCTGTGAGAAGAGAAAATCAACGGTTATTGGTAGCCTTGTTGGAGGAAATAGCTATTCCTGTCCTGCTCAGCGAATCAAATCCCGGCAAGGATTATTTTGACGATTACGGACATTTAAAATAAACACCTATGCCCTCCGTTCTTACGTTTATGTTCTGCCCCGATATTCCTAGTTCACGATTCGATCCACGAATTTATCAATGGAATGCAATTATTTAGCCGTGTATATAAACTTATTGATAGTATTAATACAAGTGTTAATGATAAGTACTCAAGAAATTTCAGAGAACTCGACTATTACATGCCGTAATATTTGTTGCTCTTTTCGAAGTTCTATGTCCAAGCACAAGTTGGAATCTAAAGTTAACACAGCAAAATATTTTAACGATGTATGTTGCTTTCAAGACGTCAGACATACATAGATCCAGCACAAAAACAGAAGTATGCTCACCAAACATATCTCAATATCTCTCTGTCTGGGAGTCGAACCCAGCTTTCGCGCGAACATTCAAGATCGGGTGACAAATGACAGGCGCGTGTACTAACCGATATACTAACAAAGAGTTATTAGTTTATATACAATTAAACATCAAGTAGTGCTTACAATGCCGTCCTACTCTATGAAGGCCTCGGAATTCAGCTTTACCCTTTCTGTCCAGAGACACTAATGGAATGTATGGAGGAAGCCATCACTGGAAGTTTATTGCGGAGCAAACGAACACGGTGTGCCAGCGGTGAATAATGAGAAGGATTCGTACACGTACACGACGTACACAGACAATAAACAGAACGAAAGCGAATACACAATACAGTACAATGCAAGTTCGGACGACCATTGAGAATGTACAAGGGTTACAATCATCATCATCCACGTCAGACCGATAGTACAACTTTAACAGACCTCTTCTGCCCCAATACCACTTATACGATACACCATTCCGCCCCCCTCACAATTCCCACCGACAGCGCCGCGAAATGCGTGAACCCCGTGGGGGACAAGCCGACGTTATGCATGGCCTCGGGCGCGGGATCCGTGAAGAAGTCGACGATGGGCGCGAGGAGGGTGTGGTTCGCCGCTAGTAGGTGGGGGTGAGCCAGGAGATGGTGAGCTTTGGTTTGCAGTTAGAAGAAACGAATGGGGACAAAACCGGTGATGATGACTTTGTGCTGGCAGATTGGGTTCCTAGGAAAATCGTCACTCAGTGGAATGCATGCCAAGTACTTAAGCCGTGAAAAAGAACTGACAAGTTCGGGTTCTCCGTCGCTCCTCTGCGGACAATAAAAAAAAAGGAAGTTTCTGGTGATAAGGGATAGAAAAAAGCAGTGGGGCTGACGGGAAGGTATGAAACACCATAGACGAGACGGACGCGACGACCTCCGAGGCGGTGTTGGTGTGCCCGCATGCGCCGAGGCCGGGGTTGAAGTTGAATACTGGATCATATCGGGAGAACAGATTCAGTGGGCGGTAGTTGGGCGTGAAAATGGGGGGTGGGATGAAAAAGAAGAGGAAATGCGAAACGAAAAGGCGGATATTTGAAACCAAGGAAGGGATTAAGAATAAGGCGCCGAAGTGCGGAATAAGCAAACGCCAACGCGCGTGCCATTAAAGAGTCAAGGGGCACGCAGTATCCGAGAAGCAGGCGATGGAGTACAAATACGCGGTAGTACGAGAAGCGCCTGGGAATTTAAGATGGCGACTGGACTTCTGAAGAGAAAGGCAACCGATGGAAGGCATCACTAGAATAAATGAAGAGCAGACGAGGCCAGATATGATGAGCTGAAGAACAGAGTTTGAGGACACTCCAGAAAGGATATGAAAAGAGGCAGAGGAAGGATGGGATAAATGGTGTGGAGGATGGGATGAAGAGCGTGAAGTACCGTAAGATCGGCACGGAGAATGACAAGAGGGAGAACGGGAGTATCAGCTTAGGGTCGGCAGGAATGGCATGAAGGACGCGATGCATGACGTGGAAGACGGAGCAGATGTCACGAAGGGAGCTGAGGGCGTGGTGAACGTGACAAGTGGCCTCACAGATGGGATAATCGACACGCAGGGACGTCACGGGTGTTGAAACGCACGAAGGACGGGAACTGGGCGGGGGTAGAAACCATCACGCTAAAAGAGAAGGGGACTTTGCGGTGGGAGAACAGAAAAAAAGAAGTTAAAGCGTAATGCGATTCAGGAGGACGAGGGCAAAGCATCGTATTAAGCGTAAGGGTTTGAGGGGGAAAAGAAGGAATGGAAGGATCCTAAAAATTATATAAGATCGGAATTGACTAGAGATACGCGTCGAAGCGGAAGCACGTGTCGAGGCAATGAAGGGACGCGTCAAGGAGATGTCGAAGACGGTAGAGGACGCGTGGAAATGGGTCAAAGACCGTTAGCTTGAGCTAGAGGCGTCAAGAACGTTTTCGGAAACCGTGGGCACCACTGGAGGCACTACACGGGCATGGTACAGCTGAAGGCACACGGGACGGCGCAGACGAGGGGCAGGGGGAGTGCGAAGTCCGATAGGAACACATTGGAAAGAAGGGAGGTGCGGTACATAGTAATAAGAGTCGAGGGCGGATGTATGAGGTCACAGAATGCGAGAAGCGAAAGAGATGCAAGAGCGGAAAGGACACTCACGCGTCCCGACGTGGTTGTTATGTGCAGCGGCGCTGGCAGCGCCGAGGGCGAGGAGGAGGAGGCACTTCGGGTTGAGGAACATGGTTGATTTTTGGTGGGGGAGCGAGTATTTTGGAGGATAGGTAAGGAGGAAAGAAGGAAAGACAGGCAATAGTTCCCAAGGGTGGGCTTTTGTACCAAGATTGCGCGGGGTGTGGAGAGTCATGACAGAGCATGAATTAGAAGCAAGGGAGAGCCGTAGGTGGCAGGGATATGCCCAGACTGAGCAGGTACGGCAGAGCGTCGGGATTCGGCATGACGGACGCGTTGAGGTGTTTCTCCGTGCCCTAGCTAGTGGCCACTGCCAGAACGAGGAGGTCCAATACCCAGTGCCAGCCTACATATGTCCGACCCACAGCCGAGTCGGATTTAAACCGTAGCACACCGCACAGAATCTTTGAGCAGATCCTGTATGTCAAAGGTCAAAATCAGCCACAATCCAAAGGCAAATGGACTGCTTGAACGCAGATCCATCCAGCGAGGTCAATTAGAGTTCGGGGCCTGAACGACGTCATGGCCTGTGGACGGCGCTGGCTGTGCTTATCTGGACAGATCGTCGTCCGCGTCCACTGTTACTACTCTCGTAACAAGTGGAATGAAGAAAATCAGCTCATTGTGCGAGAAACGTAAAGGATCGCCACGTGCTCCACCCAATCGAGTAAGCGGACGAGTCGGACGCACTGCACAGTGCCGCGCAGCTTAGGCTCCCCATCCATCCATCGCATCGCATTCGCAGTGCACCGTCCACGCCGTTCAGCGGACACCCATCGACGTCGGTAGCGCAGGGATCTGTACGCAACAAGGAGCCGCAAGAGAAGACAAGGGAGAAAGAGACCACAAAACCCGAGCTCCCCGGCGCAAGTTCTTAAAACCTTGAAGACGCTTCGTCCACGCCCGGGTCCGAGGAGTTTTCCCATCCATCGCACTCCATCCATCCATTACATCACATTTACGCTCACGCCCTTCACGTCCTGTTTCGCCGGGGGACTCTAGCCATTCCCCCCAGCCGACACCCCGAGCCGTTTGATGTGCACCACCACCAGCGGCAGCACACACCCCACTTGCCATCCCGGCCCCGCCTCGCCCTCTTCTGCCTCTACGACCACCTCCTTCTCCGCCTCTTCCTCTGAATCCACCTCCAAGTCCAAGGCCACCCCCGACCCCGAACCCCCGATTCCGATGGGCCTCGCCGCGCTCCCGTACGATCTCCTGCTCAATATCGCGGCGTATTTGGATCTGACGGACGTGCATGCGCTGCATTTGGTGAGTTGGTTTTTCTGTTCTTTGCTTTGCTTTTTCGTCCGGGTTGGGCTTGGGGCTGGGGCACGATGGGAAGGGCCGGTGGCGTCTCTGACAGGCAGACGCTGCGGTGCGGGGTTGTTGGGATGAACGCGCATCCGAATGACGGGTTGTCGTTTTCTTCCTGTCTTGCTTGTGCGACTGTGTGGAGGTACGGAAGGGGACGGGGACGTGTGGTGCGAGATGCGCTGGATCGAATGCCAGATGCCGCGTGTGGGGGGCATTTCTTTCTTTTCCCCGTGCGTCCGCATGAGGCGTCTCGAAGAGTGTGCAGGACACGGTGCACGCGCGATCAGGGCGTTTGTGTGTGATGGCTGGGTGGCGGTTTGCAGCTGGGGTCGTCTCTGTCTTTCCACGGGACGTGAGCCGATGCACGCGGGGTTGTCGATGTCATTCTATCCGGCGCACCACTGTCCAGGGAGGCGAAGCAAGTTAGAGGGAGAGTTTAATGCTTTCTCAGGGAGATGCCAATCGATTGTTTGGGTGCTCGATGCTCGACAGAGGTTTCCCGTTTATCCTTTCCTTATTCTTCCTTCCTTCTTCTTTCCCTACAACATCCGAAAGCCCACTGCTAACACCCGCCCCCCCCCCCTCGCACAGACATGCAAATCCCTACATGACTTCTCCGGCACGCGCCCCGTGTACCGCAAGCTCGCACACGACCTCCTGCGGCGCTGCCGTGCCCTCCCCCTGCGCGGCTTCCAGCGCCTCGCGGACCTCTCCACCGAGCAACTCGTGCGGGCCGTCAACAAGGCGACGCGATACGAACGGGCGTGGCAGGTAAGGGGGCCGCGGCCCGTGGGCACCGGGGCCCTTGCTGCTGCTGCCTCCTCGTCCCATCCATGCGAAAACGGCAAAGACCACCAAGACCACGAAAAGCACACGCACACGCACCCCCAGCCGCAGCCGCCGAACTGGTACCGCGTCGTCTCCGCGCCGCCGCACGAGGAGGTCGACTGGCTCTCCCCCATCACCTCGTCGTACACGCTGTGCGCGACGAAGAGCGGGAAGGTCGTGTGCTGGGACGTGCATTCCGACACGCTTCTGGCGGAGTGGTGCCCTGGGGGCGAGAAGTGGGAGCTGTGGAAGTGCCGCGTGGAGTTTGAGGAGCGGACGGTGTATTTTACGATGGCGAGGGTGCTGATGGGGACGTGAGTGTGCTTTCATGTTTGTTTTCTTTTGGCAATCTTTTTTTTTTTTTTTTTCAACCTGGCGAAGACGTGGGTTCGGCTATTTGGGCTCCCATTTCGTTCGCATTTTTTATTCTCATTAACACCAGATATCCATCATGGCCAGTGATGGTGATTTGGGCCTCTCGCGTATCCTGTCCACCCCCCGATAGGTGGCCTGTATATGGGGCTCTTTCGTTTCTTTTCCTCTAACACTGTCATGGCATTCGCCCGCTTCGTACTCCTCCCTCGGCGGGTGGTGGTCTCGGTTTCTTCTCCTTCGTTTCTTCAAATGTTGGCTGGTGGTGCTTCAAATCACTTTTGTTGCGTTTCGTGTTCTTATTTCAAATGACATGCCTTACCCCTTTCTCTTGCGGCGGGTAGTACTTCATATTGGCGTTCCGCTTTTTTTCAATCAACATCCAGGCGTTGGCGTTTTCTTTCCATTTCTTTCAAACAACACTGTCGCACTGTTTTTCCACTTCCTCCCTGCGGTAGTGCTTCGGATTTCTTGTCCTTTGGACTCTTATAGTTCTTCCTCTTCGGATACCACTTCCGCTTCTCCGTCCTTCAGGGGGTGGTTGTTTCGTTTGGTTTCGTCGCTTTCAACCGCTCCGCTCAGGAGAGTAACGACCAGGGTTTCTTTCGTTTCTTTCAACAAACACTGCAATATCACTTCCCGTTCTTCTCTGCTTGGTGGCAGATGGCGCTTTGGATTCGTTTCTTTCTCTTCTAGCATCATCATACCTTTCTTTCCTTCCTTTTCATTTCTTAAAAACGACATACTAATACCCCCTCCCCACAGGTACGACGACAACCGGACCATGGAATTCGTGCTCATGCGACTAACCTTCCCTTCCTCTCCATCCGCCTCTCCCTCTCCATTTCATCCTTCCTCTATGTCCTCCCCTCCCTCCATGTCCTCCTCGTCATCGTCTCCACACCCCTCCTCCTCCCCATCCGCTTCTTCCACACAAAATCCAGCCTCCTCCCCGCCCCCAAACATCCAGCACCCCACGCCCCCTGTTTTCTCGCACGTGACATCCTTTCGTACCACTGGCGTCGTGATGAATGTGTTCCTGCTGGATCCAGCGGTGCGGCTGCTGAGCGCGTTCGTGTGGGTGTCGAGCTCGAATACGATCGGGTTGTATGCGCTGTTGGACTGGGAGCGGGAGAGGGGAGAGTATGTGTTTGTGGATACGGGGATTGAGTGTGTGAGTGCTTTTGTGGTTTTCTTTACTTCTCTGCTGGGGACGTCGTGTGGTATGGGATTGTCACCATTTGTGGAGGGACTTTCTTCTTCTGCGCGGCGGTGTTCTTATTGGGTTAGCCGCCAGGGTGCACTCGTCCTTTCTCCCTGCGATGCCACAGCCCATCCCCATTCGTAGGCTTGTCATGCGACGTTTTGGTCGATTGCGGGTAGAAGTAGTGACGCTTTACCTTCTCCTTCGCGGCACTGTTTCTGGGAGGCGTTTTCTGTCCCTTGGTGGTGTTCAGCTCTGTCGCTCTCTTGCTTCTGCTTCCTTCTCCGTCCTTTGGCTTTGCTTCCTGCTTATTGGCTCTTCCCAGCCCTTTGCTGTCTTTTGCGCTCTTCATCCTTCCCGCTCCATCATCCTCATTTCTTCTCCTTCATCTATCCTACCCTCAATCAAGTACTGACTATCCATTCTTTCATAGGTGATGTCCTCCAACTGGTCCTGCATTCTCTACGACGACAACATTGTCATCCACTGCGAAGAGCCCGACGCAGCTTATCAGCACTTCTATCCCCTTGCACTTCTCCGTGCGTACACGCGCACCCTCACCGATCCAAATGCCAGCCCGGTCATATCACAACGGGTTCCACCATGGCGATCTTTGGAGAAAAAGTTTATCTTCCCCCCTGTGGGGACAGTGAATCATGTGCATATAAACCATGCCCAACATTTACTTCCTGGAGGTGGTATTCCCATTCACACAGGACCTCTGGTCAACGGCGCCGTTGCCCCTGTGCCCGTTCCCGTCCACACACCCCCCCAAATCGCCCCTGCTCCCACCGCACATATACCGATCCCGCAACCGAATCCCAACCCCTTTCCCTTCCAACCATGGTACCCCGAGTCTGCCCACTTCGTCCGCCAATGGTGGCCGTCCCTCCCTGGTATCCCCAAGGTTAGCTGCACGGTAGTGCTCTTGGCGGCACACGACCAGATCACGCATCGCACGCGATTCGTGCTGGCGCAGCATTACTTCAGGGTCCCCCTGGATTTCGGAGAGTGGATAGGGGAGGAAGGAGGAGATGGCGTGACAGTGAATGAAAATGCGGCGTCGAGCGGGAGTGGAGCCGTTTTGAGGATGAATGGGATCCATGGCAGGGAAGGGGAGAAGAAGACAAACGGAGGGACAGGAGAAAGGGAGAGGGTCGAAGAAGATGACTCCCTGATGCGTCTGTGGTACGTCAGCACGCCATTCGAAGTCGTGCGCGTGTTCGACAGCGCGGAGGACGACGAGGAGGAGGGAATGAGCGAGCGGCCGCGGCCCCTCGTTGCGGTCGATTTCGGGCACGCAGTATGGATCGAGTATGTCGATTCGGAGGAAGATCGTCGTGCGGGTGGCGGCGGCGGCGGCGGTGCTGCAGGCATTCATGCACATGATGACCTGGATGCCGAGCTCGATCTCGATCCGGACACTGAGTTGGACCCAGACACCGATATTGACGCCAATCCTGGCGCCAACACAGACTCGGACCCCAAATGGCTGCGATTCGTGACGTTCCCCTCCTTCTCCGACACGGAGGCACGGGATGGGAGCGGGGGGCCTGCGTTGACGCCGGGAGGGCGCGAAGGTGAGGTCCGCACACTCGCGGTCCCGGATGAGCTGGACCTAGGCGCGGTGGAGACGATCAATATCGATCAGAGCCAGGGCGCGGTCATTTTGAGTGATAGGGACGGGAAGATTTTTATTTTGTGTTACGAGTAAGGGGACTGACCCTCCGTATCGAGCGGTACGGCATGATAACAAAGACGGACGCCTCATTTCACGTTCGTTAGATGGTCCATGTTAGTGGGCATTTTATATATGATATTATGATTATGCATGTTAACGCATTTTTTTCCTGCACGAGCTTCATCTTTCTTATTACTTTCGCCATCATTTATCCCACTGACACACGGGCATTGCTATTATTATTACTACATACTGTGGAATGGCATCATGAATTTCATTGTTTTTCGTAGGACAAGACGATATTGTGAACTGAGAGTGAGTACAGGTGGGTAGTACTGAGAAGACAGAAACAAGCGGCTACGAGACCCGAAAGTTGAACGTTTGAGGTTACGTGAGCGTTGTTTTTGTATGTTGATTTTCCAGTGGTTTTGGAGGTGTGAAGCTTCAGTGAGCGGTGTCTTCAAGCTGCATCACCTTTCTTGACCTCCTTCTAATCTTCTGCGTTACATTTCAATCTCTTATCAACTGCCATTTTCCTTCTTGAGTGTTTTCATGCATTACTTGATCTACTTACCACCGCAGACGTTCTCGCTGACGACCAGCTGAAAAAGGTGCCAATGCTTCCTCGAGAAATGGCTGGAGCTGTAGGTTCACATTTAAGATTATACGGGGTTGGGGAGTGCATGTTGCTGGTATGAACGCTCAACATGTCTTCTATAGTCTAGTACTCATTTAAAACGCGGTATAGATGCCTCTACTTTCCACTCCAGTTGTCTGGGCATCTTTCGTCCCAGTATATGGAATCGACGTTGATATACACTGACTGGAGTTTATCTTTCTAATGCAAGGCTGCAGATCTAATTAAAGGAGTCTCACTTTAGGTGGTGATAAAGCCTGAATTGTGAAGATATGACTATTAGACTCGTGAAATTTGCTCTACCTGGGTATATAAAAGACGACTTCGAAAAGCAGTTGCATGATAGTAAGGGTATACGGTAGGCTTCAATCATCAAGAATGGGCTTGATTTGGTCTGAAAACATCCGAATTGATAATCATGTCTGCTAGTGCTGAACCAAGTAATCGCTATTCACAGCCCTGGCGATATTATTAGATCTCGAAAGGTGATCGTAACCTCAGCCTGGTCATATCAAGAGTCACATGTTTCCTGTAGATAACCTTTCACTGACCTGCATTTCGACGTGCGTTCAACTGCCATGTTCACCGCCGCATCTGCCTTACTTGCTTCTCTTTGTTTACCTGCCCTATTGGTCAACGCATATCTGATAACTAACGATGTGTCTACACTGGCTAACCAAGTGTTTAGTTATGTGATAGTAGGAGGAGGAACTGCGGGTAAGTCAAATCGTTTATGAGCATGCAGAATGCTATTGACGTTACTCCTTAAGGCCTCGCCATTGCGAATAGACTCACCGAGAATAAGGACATCACGGTGCTGGTCATTGAAGCGGGGGGTGATGTAAAACACGATGTTAGAGTCACAGACCCGGGAAAGTCAGTTCTTCTCTCTATGGGTAGGCTCTTGATATGAACGTAATTGACATCGGCTAGGTCTTTGATAGTTGATGTTTCCGATTTAACCTGGGAATATCACACTACAAAGCAAACGGTAGGAGGGAGACCGTTAAAACTCACAGTGTAAGTGTATAGGTTATATTTGCTCATTACTATATATGTTTATTTATTTTGTCAGAGGTAAAGCCTTAGGTGGGAGCTCTGCCATCAATGGAATGCAGTGGACGAGCGGGACCATCGGACAATATGACGCAATTGAGGAACTTGGGAATCCCGGATGGAATTTTGCCTCATTGCAAAGGTACGTTATCAGGCACATTTACTAACAATGGTATAACATAATTTGAGTTGATTTAAGCTACATGAAGAAAGCTGAAGCATTTTACGAGCCAAATTCTGATCAACTGTCTTTGGGAGTGGAGTATAACACGTCGGCGCACGGCACATATGGGAAAGTAGTCACTGGATTCCCAAACCCATATCTTTGTCCAGAATGCAAGTTATGGGATGCCTTTATTGATTCTGCAGCTTCGGTGTTCCCTGGACTCCAAACCACAAGCAACGTCGATCAGTCCAGCGGCGATCCTAGAGGTGCAGCTCGATGTGTTTTCTCTCTCATCCCTGGTCCTAGTACGGGTCCAAATGCAGGTCAGAACGTGCGGAGTAGCAGTGCGAGGAGCTATGTGTACTCTCTGTCTCCTAGCGAGCGTCCTAATCTGCATATCCTCGTCCAACATCAAGCCACAAAGATTATATGGGATACCGCCTCTGGTGTACAGCCGAGACCGAGAGGAGTAGCAATCGAAGCTTTCGGTGCACAGACTACTTGTGCTATGGTTAATGTGGGGAAAGAAGTCATCATAACTTCTGGAGCAATTGGTGTAAGTGGAGATTCCATTGCTCGCATTGATTAATATTGTAACTCTGGCGCAATAGTCTCCGAAATTTCTCGAGCTTAGCGGAATTGGAAATAAAGAGTAAGGAAAATTGGCATAACTTGAACTGAGCATATTTTATAACAACTATCCTTTAGTATCTTGAAGAAGTTTGATATTCCAGTGATAGTACGTTGTCTCTGGCATTCTAGCTAAACTATTGACCTCACTTAATATACTTCGGAAAGGTCGATCTTCCGGCTGTTGGCACTAATCTTCAAGACCAAGCGCTAATCCCCTCAGCCTTTCTCTCAGCAATACAACTCAATAGCTCTATATTGCATTCACCCATCACAGGAACTGCAGCATTCATTACATTGTCCCAGATGCTTGGGGTTGATGGGGCAAAAGATTATCTCCAGGGCCTTATGAATACCTTGGACCAAAGGGCAAGTGATATTGTTGCTTCAGGGGCAGGTGTAAGCAAGGCAGCAGTGAAAAAAATGCTTGAGCTGCAGGTGAAGCAGTTTGGTGAGCAAGAAGGTCAGTATAGACAAGTGATTTTCAGAATGGTCATTTCTGATTCTGATATGCATCCTTTATAGCACCTGTTGTGGAGTATACTCTCAGTGCTATGTCTCCTGATCTGGGACTGTTTGTTTCTGCTGCATGGATACTGCTTCCTCAATAGTAAGTATAAGCATTCCCATATAAGCATATAGAAGAGGGTTTGACTTACATTCATGAATTTATATAGCCGTGGTACTGTTCATATCTCATCCCCTGATCCTCAAGTTTCGCCGGATAGTATGTCCATCACCATTAATTTTTCAGAAAGATAGACCTCAGGTGATTTACGCCTCCCGCAGTTAACCCAAATTATCTCGCAACACCTCTCGATTTTTCTCTTCTCGTAAATGCATCGATGGCCACTCGTCGTATCTTCAATGAACCCTCACTGAAAAGTGTATCCTTGGAAGAACTCACACCCGGATCCTCTATACAGACACCCGACGAATTCTATGATTACACTCTGAATAACTACCTGGCAACCTTGCATCCGATTGGTACAGTGCCCATGCTTCCGCAAAAAATGGGTGGAGCATTAGATTCTCAGCTACGAGTGTACGGTGTGCAGGGAGTGCGCGTTGCTGGTGAGCATACTTCATCTCATTGACACATCCCACCATTATGATTGGCATTTTTGCCATGTCTTATAGATGCTTCTATTATACCCCTTCAACTTTCTGCCCATCTTTCTTCCACGGTATACGGTATTGCAGAAAAGGTTTTTAAGCATTATTCTTGTATTGGAAAAATATGCTGACTTGACTTTATCGTTTCCAAGGCTGCAGATATCATTAAAGGCATTTAACTCAATTAATTTCGCCATTCACAATTTTATATTTGCCTTCAACGAACTAAAGTTCTTATTCAGTGCACGATAGTGACTTGTCTATCATAACGGAGAGAATGCTGAGAAAGGCCAGTTACTTTCAAGTTGACAGAAATTATATTGCATTATTATCACCGAAGAATTTCTAAATAAAATTATCCTGAAGTCTTGTATATTGCTAATAACGTGCGAATATCTCTGCATTTCTATGTCCCACTACAATCGAGCCTTCGTTAACCCACACCTCTTGTAACTCAGGACCACCCATACCCCATGATTTTTTTGGCCCGCCAACTTGGTTCGCAGGGATTTCGATTCCATAACCTATGACCCCCGATATCCATAGCCCATAGCTCTCCTTTGGCAAAACCCATACTTTTGTTGACGTATTTCTCCGTATCGAGTATGTTGAAGAGATAAAAAGCCTAACTATAAATATTAGATCTACTGCAACAGACCACATGAATACACTCAAAAATTTTAAACCTCGTTTTCTCTTCTTTCTCATGAGCCATGGCTCCGACTAAGCCCCTCGACATCCTTAAAAAAGATATTTCATTCTGTAAAGAACATCTCGGGACAATCTTGCAACATAGGTAGCATAGAATAGATAAATCACATCCTCGAATGGGTGGTGGCTCAATAACAAAGCCAATCTGTTTGTCGGACAGGTTAACTATACTGATAGCGGACTGGTCAGCCCGATTTCAATACAAATTTGTAATCGAGATCTAGGGTTTATTACGTTTCAAAGGTTTATGACCCGAAATAGATACTAGGCAGAACTGGTCTCTGAGACAAACTGGACCATAGCTCACTCATTCCCTTTCCAAATCCCACAAAATTCGGGGATATGCTGAAGGAAGATCTTTATATTCTGATTCCAATTTTTAAATAATTTATTTTTTAAGAATTTCAAAAAAATCCCTTTTGGCCATGAGGGATCTCCAAATTCGAGTCAGTTTCTTTGATTGTGACCCAGAGCTGAAAAGACAGGCACAATACAATTTGAAGAAAAATGAGAATTAGTATTCTTACATGTCTAGAATGCATTTCTGGTTTTAGATCTCGCAGTATTTGCTATTCTGCTGCATGGTAGTGAACAGGTTATTCAAAGTCATAAGCGGGTAAATATTTACATCCTGGATAAATAGTACAGGCTTTCCATTTATACTGCAGTTAAATAAATTGCAATCAAAGATGTTATTATGAGCCTATCTTATGGAGAAACTAATAGTCACTTCGTTTTTTCAACAGCATTTTCGCGGTCTTGCAGGGAGTGCTGACTTTTATATCACCTACGAGCAACGTATACATACACAATCTCCCATATTGCTAGGTAAAGCTGCCAATATTATCACCCTCGATGTAGATTATGCGGAAGCATGTTCATCTTTTTCTAGGCTGTATATACTAAGTTCGACATCTGTTAGCCTATTTGACATCGTCGCACCTACGTTCAAAACTGATGCATATAGACATCTAGCGCATACGTGAAGTCTTTGGCTCTGATACATAAGGTGAATCGGGAATATTACATAGTCCTAAAAACGGAAGAAAAAAATACTCTGTCTACGTTTGCGCGCTCGTATGCTTCACCCCATTTCACTTCACGAATTACAATGTGACTTGGTCGATTGCCGCGAAATGGCGGTTTGCACTCTATTTGTTCCTGATTTGTCTCCCTATTATCACTGTCCCGGCAAGTTCTAGCCTCCTAGGATCTCTTCGCGTCACATGGTTGCTGCTATCCATACCGTCGTTCGCATCAAAATGGCCTTTCCCATCACCGATATTCACTTCTATAACATTAGCTAGGATGTCTATAGCACATGGCAGTTCTTCAGGTCCCAGATTCAGCAGTCGCCTCGTTCTTCCCAGGTCCCAATGCAATAATACACTATGCACAGCGCGTCGTCGATATTACACTCCCGGAGGCATGGCTTCGCTCAAGGTCGATGGACGATAAGAGAGTGGACGTATACACCATCATAGAATGGTAAGTCTAGTGGAAGGAGGAGAATCGGGAGATGTCGGCGGTGGAGAAGTAACAGAAGGAGAGTACGAACCCTTTTGAGAAGGGGAAGAGGAACAAGGAAAAACAGTACTTAACTGGGCGCGATTATTCAGGACTCGATTCTTCCTGGACAATACATCGCCAAAACTGAAGGGCAGACAAGAATGCCCCCGAGATCTATACCCATACTAATGCGTCGCTTTAATAGGTGGGCCTACCTCTTCATTGTTGTTGCTACACTCCTAGACTTATAGCCACCTAGGATTCACTTCTGGCTTCGGCAACGTAGAAGCTTCTATCTCAGGGAAGGATGACTGTTGAGATGGCGAAACAAGCGGCAGGCGGTGGTCATATTTTCATATATTTTATTTTTGTCCTTGATTTGTCCCATCTCTGCCAAATACTCAGCGTGGACCTTCGAACTCTGCAAGTCGATGCATATCACTTAGTATGACCAGGGAAAACTGGTGACTTCAGAGGAAGATTCACGGGCTGTGCTGTATCGACAGCGGATGTTGCCGAACAGCCAGGCCCAACTTTCAAGCCGCAAGTTTTTGTAATCTACAAACGGAATCAACCCACACCTTCAACACCCTATTCCAGGTGCTGCCATACGCGTCCTTTAGAAGTCGACGTTTGTCTTTGCTTTACCATGTCATTTGACAACTCCAGTAACTTCGTCGTGAACCGGCTATACCAGTGGGATGTGCATGTAGACAATGGCAGAGATGCAAGCAACTCCAACGGTGCGAGAACTTAATAACCTTATACTATTAGTTAGATATTATAGCTTTTTCGAAAGGGTTTGATATTTTGAAGCAATGGGTTTCTGAAAGCGCGTTTCACAATTCCATTGAACGTCATGACCCTCCCAAGTGCCATCCCGACACTCGGAAAGCAGTCTTGAATACGATCGCAAACTGGATCAATGATCCCAAGTTCCGTTCTAAAGTCTTATGGCTACGTGGTCCAGTAGGGGCAGGAAATTTTTCCATTGCGCAGACTACTTGTCAACGATTTCATGACAGTGGGAAGCTCGCTGCGCTTCTTCTTTTCACGATCAGCCACAGGTCGCAACACTGTTAGATATTTACTGCCCACCATTGCCTGCCAGCTAGTTTTGTCTATCCCAAAGCTAAAACCATTCGTTGAGGAGGCCATGGAGAAGGATCCCTCCCTGTGTCCGCGCTCATTAGAAACATAAATAAGGAACCTGATTATCTTTCCGCCGAGCTCTCTTGGTATCTTGAATGAAGACAACGCTGACCTAATTGTCATCGATGGATTGGATGAGTGCCACAACTCGAGCATTCAGGCAGACATTTTACATGCCATTTGCAAAGCACTGGTGGTTCATCTTCCACATCTCCGCTTCATGATTACAAGTCATCCCGAGCAGGAAATTCGTGATTTTTTCTCCATTAACGATGACGCCAACCATATAACGACGCCACTTGCGTTGGACGATTCATTCTCTCCTTCGGAGGACATTGAGGTGTTTCTCCGATCCCGATTTCTCAAGGTCAGAAAGACCCATCTCCTTTCCCAACACATTTCAAATTCATGGCCCCCAAATGAGGACATTATGATACTTGTTGCAAGGACTTCTGGTCAATTTATATATGCTGCAATTGTAATAAAATACATCGAATTCTCTCTGGAGCGTCCTACGAACCGCCTGAAGGTGATCCTTGGAATAGCTCCTCGCGGGCAAGAAAAACCTTATGCTCAGCTAGATGCATTATATGCACATATTCTATCATCCGTGTACAGCTTCAAACACATCTCCCTTGTGCTCGGTGCCCTTTTCTTTCTCGTACAGGAAGAAATGCACAGTAGGTCTATTCCTGAATTCGATCTTAGAACTCCTCAGTTCCTCGATGGGTTTTTATCATTTGAGGAAGGTGACACATCTATGCATCTATCGGATTTGCATTCCGTGCTTGATATTCCCAATTCTGCAAAATCGCCGATTCTTATTGTCCATGCATCTCTCGGAGACTTCCTTCTAGATCTGTCTCGCTCTGGAGAATATTTTATAGACCCTGGCCGGATGCATGCTCATTTCACCCGTTGCTGCATTTCTTCGTTTCCTACATTTTCCACATCTAGTATCGATTATGTCATTTTCCCTCGAAATCCCAGGATTCGTGCTTCTTTTAGCGCTTGCCGCTATGCATATCGCTACCTTGTTTACCATTGCATTCGGTCGACAGGAACGAAAGAACTTATTCAATCGCTGATAAATTCAGGCCTTGATAAAACAACGATTCACCAAGAGATTGACGTTTACAAATGAATGAAGATACCTCATATGATATCCTGGCTCCGAGTCCAAGTAAGTAATAAAATAAAATCCTTTTTCGACTCTCTTATTGATGACACATTGGTCCAAATTTTATCAAACTTGGTACAGAGCTTACAGAATCAAGACGTCTCTGTATTTCACCACAAACTTCGGGATGCATTCGATGATTATCACATCAAGTTAATTGCAGCATGCTATCCTCAGGATAATCTGCTTCCTTTCCTTGCCTTAGCCACCTCCAGTTCCAGTCCTGCTCTTCCAAAATTTGTCTCAGATGTGCTAGGTTTACATTATGAATGGACTGCATACCCTACCAAGTACTATTCTGGTATATTCTTCCATGTTTCATCTGAAGAATGTGAAAGTTGGCTCTCACAGTTCCTGCAGACCCCGTCGCGTGCCGGGAAGTACCATCCGAGTGGCAATACATATGCTCAAACTGCCTTCAAACTTCTCCAGTACATTTCAACACTGTGCAACTCAAAACTGTTCGATCTGTCAGTCTGTTTCTATCTTAATATTTTTGTTTCGACTTAATATATTAAATCTAGCATTGAAGTGATCAGAGCCAGGATACAGAGTCAGTACAGAAGACTGCAAAAAGACTTATAAAGTTATTGCGACGTGCATCACCATCGCTGAAGCTGAAAAATTGTATTTTTAATATGGATCCAGCGGTAAATGATCATGGTTTGAAGGAAATAAGTGAAGCCGCTAATCTATATTTATCGGTAAGCTATCGCTATCTTACAATATGTATTGAAATGTTGATATTAAGATTCCTGGACAACATAGAGATGTAGTGATCGTTCGGAAAGAACCTCCAGTAATGGGAAGAACAATTAATAGTACAGATGGAATAGCTAATAACAAGATTCTATGGAGAACTTAATCATATCGTGGATGAAGCAGTTGCTGAAGAAGATATGTTTAGCTTTCTCGTGAACGACGAAAATGTATACTGGATCAATATTTGTACTGTTGAGATATCAGATCATAGTACTGTGTCCTTCATTGCAGCACAGTAGAGCTAGCTTTAAATACCTCACCACCATAAGCCATGGAAACATGAAATTCCTCTAATGCATGTGCAAGATTTTGACAAAAGGGTCAAAGGCATATTATTGCAACTGTGGCCTGGTCCTGAGTCAAACAGGCTCATTTGATGGGTGACCTACTGCTATTTGGCACCATACACAGACATGCATCTGTTGCACCCCCAGGTCTTGAGAGCTACTGGGTGTGAACTTTAATATGACTTGTGTGCATTGAGCAAGATAAAAGGTGTTCTGAAAATAACTGAATTATAGAGGCATGTTAGGTGCTTGATAAGATTTATCACTGATATGAGGAGGAATAATTGACATGGAGGAATTGAAAAGGTTACCAGTTGCCAGGAGTAGAATGATTATGCAGCAAGAACATATATCCATCACCTGGTCCTGAATAGAACAGGTGCTCTCCAAAACTCTTGTACTAGCAGAGCTTTTTACTTGTAGTACCCATTGCATCACCAGGCTTTGGAAGTATCAAGACACTTTATACAATATACGAGTGAGCTGTGATTTGAAGGCAAAATAATAGATAACTTCTGGAGGGTGATCCAGTAGCCTGGTCCTGAGTCGAATATGAACCTTTGAGAGTTTAATCAGACTTAGTTTCATTAGCCCTTCCTTTACTAAGTTCAGTTATCAGTATCCCTACATCCCAATAATTCATAGAATTACATTCAGTATAATCTTTTGTATACAGTACTTAGCTCACAGTGTACATAATTTATACCATCCGAGGATGCTTTCTGATACATGCGTACAATGTTGTGGCCAGCCAACGTTGAGCGCTGAGGGAGCGGCTCATGAGTGAGACAAAGGCGTTCCCATGTAGGCTTTGCCGAAGGAAGCCATGCGTCTGCGCTTGAAATTTGGTGTGACCTGAGCGCGACGATTTTTGCAACACTAGGTGATTTAGAAGCACGCCATGTCACCATAAAATTCTATACTTCAGCACAAAAATTAAATATTTGAAAATGTGGGATTCTAAGCTTTCGAATGGTATACAAAATATAGTGAGGAAATTAGCCGATGTGAAGTAATTTGCTACTCACAAAAATATTTGCAACCCCGCGGAAATTATTGCACTCAGAGAACTGGGATGCATGCGAAGACACCAGGGCTTATTGGCTAAGCGTGGCGAATCGACTGAGAATCGGGAATGAGTTGGAGGTGAACCGCGCGACGAGCGTGTCGCAGCCGATGAATTCCTTCCGAGTTCGGATCACGTCACTCGTGGACCCCTGTCGTCGAGGAGTTATTTTTATATCTAGCCTTTCGGCAGAGGTAACCCTTATGACGAGAGCACAGGCTTGTCACACATGTCCTCCCACTGCCCGGGGTTGTGATACGGTACCGTTTGTTTTCCTGAGCTCTTCCTGACTGATCTTTCATCAGTTCAGCATGAGGAATCAAGCTAACCTGCAATTGCGTATGCAGAAAGATGCAATTCCGCGACCAGGTACCGTGACATCACTTACCTTACCGCTGATATCCACATTGAATACCATCACAGCAGCCGGTAGTAATACTGCAGTCTAAAACCTAGGCAATTTCGGACGCATGTCTAGATGGAACATAAGCACAAGACCTTTTCAGTTCTCTATCTCAGGTACCATATTTGTTACGAAGCTTAAAGTGTGCGCCTTAACTTGATTTCAATTTGAAGGCCACCGAGCTGAATTTTCGGAAGGAAGATGAAACATTTTTTTTACTCATACATCGCCAAAGGCACCCTCCAAGCAAATTAACCAAAGCAGTACCCTGAATTTCACTCCAGGATCCGCATTGACATTGCTTCCAAGCCTAAATAAAAGCATATTAGGACTCTGAAAGCTCTCCGTTGTGAAGAAATTCAACACAATATGACTACGCTGGTTAGAAATGATTGTATTTGTAATTCATAATGTCCGGACTCGTAAATAGTCTATTGAAATAAATAATATGCGTGTGGGAAGCAGGAAAATGCACATGAAGCTCAGAAAGAAAAGCAAGGGACAAATTTACTTATGGAGCGTTCCAACGATCAAGCAGACAGAAGCGCGGGAGCCATAGCTCTGCTCCAGACTGACCACGACCCCCATGTCGCCGCCAAGCCTAGAACGCCCACGAACATCGAAACCAGCATTCTAAACGTGCGCTCCTGATATTCCCCTTTACGCCTGGCATCCGCATAGCTGATGTCTGGGCGGAAGGCTACCATGGTGTAGATGGGTATCCACGTGTTACGTGGGAGGGGCGGGTATGAGACGCTGGCCAGCGTCTGGAGGAAGGAGTTGAGGGAAGATGGCGCACGGCAGGTGATGTTGTAGAGGAGGGTATCGAATGATTTTTGTACGTAGTAAAGGGAGGTAGAGACTGTATGGCGCAGGCCGACGCTGGAGAGATAATTCATACATAAGGCTTTATATGAGACAAACTATGAGAAAGCACGTACTAGTTTTCCATCGCCATATCACACATGGCTACAACATCTTCATGACGTGTCTCTGAGAACTTTTCAAGGGCGCGGAGCAGCTGCTCGTCCACTATTTCCTTCTCCTGAGTTGGCGCCTTGGGCTCGAAAGGTGTTGTCGATTTGACGCCTTCTTCAGAGAGCAACAGCGATAAGATTCTAATGTCCTCGAGGCCGCAGTTTAACCCTTGTCCGTAGAACGGTACCATGGCGTGCGCAGCATCTCCGAGAAGAACAACGCGGTCTTTGTAGTGGTACGGCTTGGCCTATGGATAAAGGATTAATCACATTTGTATTGAGAATCGTAGAAGGGAGAATGCGGACCCTAATGTGCATGAGAGGTGCTTTCGGCTTGCCCATGAACTCCTTCCCGACGTTCTCCTCCCCAAGAAGAGCAAGAGCGTCAGAGAAGTGAGCCCTAAACCATCCTAGCACAGCAGCCTCGCTCTTGAGGTTGTCGAATACTGCGCTTGGGGCAAAGAGACTGCACGTGAAAGATTTATCCTGAACGATGTTTCTAGGTCAGAGAGACGAGAATGAGCGGAATAATAGATATAATATTTACCTTATTAGGAAGTGCGAGGAGAACGAAGGAGTGACGCGGCCACACGTGAAGGTAGTTGGGGTCGAGTTGGAACATCGCCTCTCCATTCTTGTCTTTGCCGGCGGGAATGGTCAATTCGATGTATAGATCTTTGATGTATTCCATGCTGTAGTCCATCCTGGAGAAGTAATTGATAAATGGGAGTGTTTCCAATAATCTCCGTATTTTCGAATCCTCACCTTACAACCTTCATCACCTCCTTTCTGGTCGTAGAGTGGCTCCCATCGGCTCCTACACAGAAATCGAATGGGACCGTCTTAACAAGGTCAGACGCGTTCTTGACCTTCATTTGCAGCGTCTTCTTGTCAAAGTCAGCAGAAATGAGTTTGTGGTTAAAGAATAGGCGAATTTTGTCGGATGCCGCGGCTTCGTCCAAGCACCCTTCGTTGATGAGAGAACGGCTGATGGATTGGAGGCACTAATAATTATTGTCTTAGAATCGGAAGATGAACTGGTGGATCAATGGAATACTAACCTGGCCATCTCGATCATAGAGCGAGCTAGCAACTTTTCCGGACTCGGAATGAATCATTCGTCCTTGCATGGGCACACTTTCGTGTAGGAATCGCTGCATGATCCCAGCGTCGATGACTTGCATAGCCGCTATTCCACGGTGGGAAATGGTGAGATTGATCGACTTGTTCTGAGACGCAGCCTTGGACTCCGGAAGGCGGGGATCTTAACAGTTTATCTATGAGTTGGTTGAATGAAGAAAACAGGATAAATGGATACATACCAGCACGGCTCTCGTATACATCGACGTACCAGCCCTGTTTTGCGAGAGACAAGGCAGCAAGACATCCAACGGGACCGGCACCGACAACGACGGCTTTGCGGGGCTTGATATCTGTGAAGGAAGACATTGCTCAGAGGGTAGATATTGTTAAGTTTGGATGATTTGTGATTGAGGAAATGAAGTGTTGAATCGATGCTGGTAAGATCGAATGGGTGGATGATGAGAGTATGAGAGCGAAATGCCTTTCTTTAAATATGTCTTCACTCACCTCTCGACTCTCATTGCTCCTTCGCATTTCTGCCAGGATTCATCTGACCATGTCGTTCACCGACAGTACACCGAAGTGGCTACTCCTCAATGCAGTAGATGCCCGAGCTTTCATTGCTAGGTCCCCGTCCGTCTCTATTCAATTCGACACTCGAGAACAGGCCATTACCCCGGTTTACTTTTTAGCGAGGATTATTTGGCCGATCACCGACGCTTACCTAGAGCGCATTGTAAACTTCCAAGGAAATGCTATTACCCCATGGAGACAACTTCACCTTCGTTAATTTAATGTCTGATGCTTATCCAATTGACTTGAAGATGCCCCACTTCCTATATAACCGGCGTGAATAATATTGTCATAGGGCCTGAAAATAGAACATACCAGATCTAGAGCACGGACTTTGGGAAGCTGAAAATGTAATGTTAATCCTCGAAGACATGCAGCAGTGCTCGCATATTAAAGAAAGGGATCCAAACAGAGGCCTTATGCATAGCTCGTATGGGATGTAAACAGGAACAAGTAATCCCTCTGGGTACATCTCGAATGCGGCTTAATTGACAAAACACGTCGCTTAGTAATGGAGAGAGGACACGACGGCTATCAGCATCATATAACTCGGTAAAGATGTGCGGAGGTAGTGTCAGAAGAAGTTGAACAGTATAAGAAAAAATACCCCAGGATCTAGTGGTCAGAGTGGGCTGGAAATATCTATGTTCCGACAGAAACTGTCCGAGACTACAGCGATGTCGAGGTGCAGTAAACGTCAGGCTAGATGGTGGAAGTGTCTGGATGTCGGGAATGATGATGTACCTGGACACCGAAGTGGATGCAGGACATAGTGGCAGCTCACACGCCGACTAAACATGGACTGCCAAGTACAAGACTCTCGAGAAATAGATCTTCCGTATGAAGGTCTAGAGCAAGACATGGAAACCCCGTTAATGCTGCCAGAGCTCGAATCCGGTACTACCCATGACTGAAAACCTGTTTGCGGATCCAGTGAGACTGAAGCGAGACCTGATAGAACTATAGGTGTGGAGCATCATCGTGAGTGACGAAGGAGACGACCCCGAAGTTCGAACTTGGCCGTGCGGAAGCAAGCGGCTTGTTTGCACATATGTTGCAAGAGCCTCCTCTATAGAGGAACGATGCGCCGGCCGAGGGTACGCTTACGTAGCTGAAGCCTCTTCCCTCGGCACTGGCCACGCATATTCTACCTACTGCTCTCTCTCCACCATGCCCTGTTACTTCAGCTGGGCCCAATGCGCTCCCTATCCAGTTGTACCCATACAACTCTACCCGTCCGCATCCCTCTATGCAGCTCGGCCATCAAGCCCTCTCCCTTAGTTTCATCTACAAGGCCTCATCCGACTACGCCCACCATACGCTGTTCATCCGTCCCATCCCTCTTGCCAGCACACATTTATTTCCCAGATCTGTCAGCGATTCATCCCATGCACCCCACAGCAGTGCTGATTGTTTTCAAGCAGCGTGCTCCACCACTCGTGCCTTGTGCGTCCAGCCCTTACATCGCATACGCCAAACTGGGGGCTGGTTCAGTTCGCAGTCATCTTCCGGATTTGCATCGCATAGGGTGGCTGCTTGAAGCTTCGGGGGCGCCTGTGTGCCGAAGGAGGAGGGCGAGAAGGAGGGCTCGGAGAAGGACGAAAATGAGGAGAACCTGAAGGAGGAGCAGAACGGCGAGGTGAAGGAGGTTCTCCTAGGCCGTCTCCTCTTCGCCGATACAAACCCATTCACTTCGTCTCACATCCATCACTCTGTCAATACTCACCGCTGATGCGATCCCAGTCTCCGGTAGCTGACCGCCTTGTCTCCTGCCCTCCACGCCTCCTTTTGCAAGAAACAACCATGCAGTTTTACAGCATTTGGGTCGTTCCGTTTCTTGGTAGTACGTCATGCGTGCCGTCGAAAAATAGGGGACGTAGAATGAAAAGGAGGGTCAGGAGGAAGAGGAATGTCTTGGATTGATGAGCCCGTGCCGTTTGGACGATTTCAATCTAGGAGTCGTGCTGCCATGCTCTCTATCCATCTCTTCGCCGTCTCCTTTTATCCGAGGCATGAATGTGATGCACCCAGTCGTCAACCTTCTCCTGTGGTTCATGGCACTCAACTCCTTCAACACCTCTCTCCGCAAAGTTTGGAGGTTCGTCATGCCGGGCGGTACATACTGGCCAGACCCTCTTGGCGTACGCCCGTACGCGATGAAGGTTTTGCACTGTTTGACTGACGCACCAGCGCCTGATAATTGGTAGCCTCTTGCCGAGGCTCTGTACCACCGTTCTACTCACTATAGTATCTACTATAGTAGAGTGAAGGCTGCACCTTCTTAGGTGGTCTGGTGCTCAGCAGTCCAATAGGATTATTAGGATTAATTCATAGTTGGGTACTCTATGCTCTTCATAAATTAAAGGAAGGACCAATACTATTGGACAATCATTCACCATTCACATAGTGTCACAAAAGCTGAGAAGTAGAGGCTCCCTAGTTGAAACATTGAAAATTTCGGGTAGTTATTAAAACATTTCCGAAGTCAAATGGAACACGGCGGATATCCAAATGTACGAAAAGTAAAACCAGTAAAGAACCCGCAGTCACTCCAGCCAATATGGCCATAGTCACCACTGGAGGGTAATGCTCATGGTCACAGTCAATGTAAGCTCATTGTTTTGGGTGGTGTGAGTTACTCGGCTTATCATTATCTACCCGATTTGGTGCTGGTGAAAATAATACAGATACTATCAAAATAAAATACGAACATATTCTCGTTACCGGAGAGACCCTCATGGGTTATGGATTCAAAATCTCTGAAAACAAGCTGGTGGATCGAAAATGCTATAGGGTATAGGAGGTTATGCATTATGGGTTATCGGAGGTATAGGTTGAGGGAAGTTCGGCTGTAACTCTGAAATAACACTGATATCCATCCAGACTGAGAATCATTCTGGTGCTATTTGATTGTAGATTTCATGTCGCTCGACAGTACTGTTCGGATTTATCAACCTTCATTAATAAATCAACCATTAGATATGTCTAATGAGTCTATACAAAGTAAGTAGGTAATGAAATTGCATGGCAGTTCCTGAAGCTGGCAATGCTCATGCTTACAATCTAGTCTGCTGAGTCGTCTTGTGAATCACAATTTTTGGCCCTTGGCTGCGATGGGAAGGTGCTAGATATAGCAGGGCGAATAGCGGCACATATGACCAGTTAAAATGAATAGAAGAATTAAATGAGAAGCCTTGCTCCCCAAGTAGGCGCCTTGGTTATATTCATTGATACCAAGGAAAGACTAGAAAACATGTTTTTTGTTGACAGCATTATGGAAGACTCATCTTTAGGTGTGAAAGAGTCCCACGGTGTTCAAGCAGTGCGAATAGTGGCGAATACGGGCGGCAAATTCCAGCGCGAAGAAGGATACGCGAGGAATGACAATTCAGAACTATTTTTAGCAGACGTCCCAGGTGACAATATCCATATTCGAAGAGTTAACGGTGCAAACAAATCCTCGGAGTATAAAGCAAATTAGTATCCAACTCCCACCCGGTAGAACTGCAATAGGCTCGCATAGAACATCAATCCAATAAATGGCAAACCCTTCCAAAGTTATTCTTGTGTTCTGCGATGGCACCGGCCAAGATGGTCTCATTGCCTGTGAGTTGGAATATGGTATATATTTGTGTGCTAAACTATAACAATATATCCATAGGTGACATGATGGAAGATCAAACCATACGCAGCGCAACGAATGTTCTTCGTCTCTGTAAGCCCACCTGTTATAAACTGTAAAATACAGGCCGTCACTTAGCACACTTCACTCCCACAGCACGCGCTATTAATCCTTCCAAAACATTGTCGTCAGTCGCATATTTTTTTTTTCCTCAAGGGACAAATTGATTCTCTAACGGAGAGCATTACAGGAACGGCAACAAGATACCTCAGATTGTATATTATCAAAGCGGAGTGGGTACAGAATCCGACTTCAGAACTGAGGGAAATAAGTTGGAATCTCTGATCCGTAAGTCTGTGCTGAGGCGATTACAACCGGATTAAAAACTGATCAATGTTTATTCAGAGGCATATGGCAGAGTCGTTGGTATGTCTTAAAATCTCTCTTGTATCTTGAGATGTCATGAGCTGATTTTCTCGGTTTAGCGAGCAAGATTCGTGATGTCTACGTCTTTATAGCGCAGAATTATCTACCTGGTGACGAGATATGTCTATTTGGGTAAAGCCATAAATGTATCCACCGTGCCAGCTAATAATCGTCAGCAGGTATTCCAGGGGAGCATATACTGTAAGGAAAGTGGCCGGCCTGATTGTAAGCAGCATCTGTTTATGATCTGATGCAACTGAATATGCATTATGGTCGGCAGGATCGCATCGGAATACTCTCTAGACGAGATCTGGGTCAATTCTCGGATATTTGGAGGCGTCTTAATGATAACCAGTACAATGGCCCACGGCCTTCAACACCGGTCAAAGTCAAGTATGTGTATCACTAAGTATTGCAAGTGCTAAGTTGTATCCTAAAGACCTACAGATGTGTTGGTGTTTGGGATACCGTTGGTTCCGTCTCCGTATTTCCCAATAGAGGCATAATCGACGCCCTCAGCATCAAAGATTGTAGCTTACCAGCGTGCATCGAAAATGCATTACATGCTATCGCTTTTCATGAGAACAGGACTCCGATGATTCCCACTTTATGGGATTCGTCCCCAAAAGCAGGTCAAAATCTAAAGCAGGTATGTCAGCATTTATTAGTAGGTATTTCACGATGCTAATGGTTTTCCCTTACGACCACCTTACCAGATGTGGTTCGCGGGATCCCATGCCGGCGTCGGTGGAGGGATGGAAGCGCGTGAACTTGCAGATATCGCCTTATTTTGGATGGCGGTAAGTACTACTAGAAGAAGAATTAATAAACGGAATTTGACGGATGAGCAATTATTTCAGAGTGAGATTGAAGGATTTGTTTCTATTGACCGTAACATCCTCTGGGCGTCGCATGTGCGGAGTCCGAAAGCGGGCTGGGGAGCGGCTCAGCCATACAATTCCTTCGAAAACGAGACTGCTCTACGGGCCATAGGATCAACGACGCGTCTCCCCCAGTTCTCTCGAGGAATTCCAACGCAGTTACACGAAAGCATGAAGAATTCTCCTCCCAAACTCACCCAGCCTCGCAACATGATAACGCTTACCGACGTTCCTTCAAGCAGGCGTCCAGCTTATGCACCATTAGGCACATTAGAAACGGAGCTAAAGAATAAATGGGTTGCGACTGGAAATTCTGTGCGTTTTTTCCTGAGAATTGTAGATCATAATGATGACACCTGATATAATATGTTTCAGAATGTGCCAACTGCGAGCTTTGAATCGCAGCCTATTCTTGCCAATTTATTCCGGGGATTAGCGGGTCAGGTATTCGAAACCGCCGGAAATGTTGTGAGGGGTGTGGGGAAACTCTTGCCAGGGGGTATTTTTTGACGAAACACACCAATATTTGTATATTACAAGGAACTTTATACGATATCTACATCTCGCGAATTCTGTCAAATTGCACCTTTTATATAGATACTCGGGATAACTTTTATCCTGGGTATGGTTCTTTAACTTTAGTTCAATTTTGAACTTAGTATTATTGCTCAGAATTCATGAGAATTTACTGAAAGCAGATGTTCTCCGCTCATAATTTACGAATATTATTTTAAGTGCACGATTTGATTTCTTATCGTTCGTGCTCTTTCCTGAATGGTCAAATTTGACGAATACATTAATATAAATTTGCATTCTTCCATGTTCCTATAGGCAGTAGAGAATGAACAAATATATATTACCACTCATTTCGTCAAACCACTCTCTTTCCTCCTGATTTCGGGATCTAGTGGGAACCTCTGCTGTTCTGGGCTAATGGAATATATCCTGTCCCAAATATACTTCAAAGGCTTTGGCGTAGTCCAAGCTAACTCATCATTTCTCAGCCATAACCTGATCAAATGCCGTCTGTCGTCGTTCTCAATTATCAGTTTCTGATAAAGAACCTCATATGAAGGACAAGATTTCTCACTGTTTCTCGACGCTATCACGAAACGCATCCCTAGCGTGAAGCAAACCAAGGCTATTTATGTACTGAATGTCTCCTTTTTGGAAGTTCAGAGCAAGGGAGTACTTCTCCGCCAAGAAGTGGACGGCATCGAGAGCCTCAGCTTGAGCTTCAGTGATGGGAGGAATGTGAGGAGATCGCTTCTGCTGACCATATCCAGTAAAGTGGCGGCGGGAGTACTGAATGATAACATGGCCATCTTCGTAATGTAGAAGAGGTCTAGTGGTATATCCTGGATTACCTCCAAAACTGAACAGTAACACCATTTTTCAAAGGCGTATGATTGAAACGGAGAAGACTCACGAACCTATCCAATGGCCATGGTTCAGCCAATGTTGATATTAAATCTGGTCGAGTTGCAGCAAGTTCATTGTAAACTCGTGCGCCACTACTAATCCTAGATATACCGCCTTCGACTGCCGTCTCGAGAGCCATCAACGCAATGAGATCTCCGACATCTGTGTGGAACACCTGTTTATCAGTGGTATATGCTGCATTTCCGATTCCATTCGTTTCGTGAGCGTGACTAATAGTGAGGTCCTTGATGTGGGCGATAACAGCGCCCGTGCCATCCTGCTTCCCCCGTGCAGAGCCGATATGTGACGAAATCCCTTGTGAAGAGCATTTCTCATAAGGTTCAATTCAGGAAAACTAGAATGAAATATTTACCAGCATAAACGACAACCAGATCGGCACGGGAATATTTTTCTATGGGAATGGTGCGAAGCACAAAGAATCCCCGTCCGTCATAGAGCTCATGAGCTAAGCCATCTAGCTTTGAGCCGAGAGTAGGCAAAGGGAAATTGCCTTTTCCAATATTTTCGATAGCAACATTTAGGTCTTGGTGAGGTATCAGAATCCTGCTTCAACAATCAGTGTCTTTTGAAGTGGCCGGGAATGTACGTACCTTTGAAATGCTTTAATGCATCGTTGATCTCCCCCAGCTCTATCGTGCTGAGCTCGTAAACCCACTGGGTCTCATCCGTCCAGTCCTTTCCTTCCCAAACAATAGGTCCCTCGACAACGCTCGGAAACCCTTTTGGAAGTATAGCAGAGAGTAGTTCCGGAGCTTCAGCTAATCTTCGAGCGGTACGAGCATGGTACTGATCTGCATTTGGATGGTATTCAATTGCTTGCGATTTGATCACCGCAACATTAGTTGTCCTTGTCACGAAGTCTTCAGTTGCCTAAATGATTGAAATGAGATATTTTCAAGGAGATGTTTAGTTGCAAATTTCACCTTAGAGACAGCAGCTGTCATTGAAGAGTATAATTGAGGATGAAAAGGAGGGATTCTCCCGTATTGGCGAGCTTTCCTTAGTAAGTATATCTCGGTGTGAGAAGAGCGGTCGGTCGGTATCCGGTGACGGTGCCATGTTCGTGCAGCACATGTTCAAAGGAAAGAAGGATCTAATAGATCGATCTGATAAGTTAGAATAGCCTTTCTCTTAGCTTCTCCAATCACAGGCTTCAAATTAAATAGTAAAAAGATAGAAGATAATCTTGTACTAACTCTCTCAAATACCGAGCATTTTTATCTGAAAATTCATAGAGATGATTGAGATTAATCCAGCAATAATTTAATACTACTCTGGCTTCTGATATTAAGTAGCCCCGTTTTTATAACTAAAGCTCTAGATATCATGTATCTCTAATTCGAAAGCAGAAGCTTTATGGTGAGTCAGAATGCAGGACAGTAATTCCAAACCTGCAGAAGGAGGTCCATATGTCAAGCTGAATGGTAGTTTTAGTTGACTGCTTGTACCACCGCGAAGGAGCAGGGAGGCAGCTCCGTCTAATCTGATAAGAAACTCGCGTTCCAACTCCGGTCCGCTACATGCCGGACATGCCGTTAATGCGATATCGACGCCGTCACGGCCGCTGTCTACGACGCCGTCACGGCCGCTGTCTACGACGTCGGCCACGTTGAAACATGGTCCCCAACATCGCTGAGGTTGTCGCCTCGTTTTTCCTAGTGCAATACACCGTACACATCGCCATCGGGCTGCTCACTAAGCTCCTGCTACGTGCGTTTTCACCAGGAGCCACACTTGACCACTCGTACCTCGCGTATAGTATGAAAGCCAAAGTATGCCATTGGCAGCTATAAGGTATTCGGAGGCGGCTATGCCACCAAAGGTCCTGTGCGATGTTCCCGGATGACGACCGATGACCCACTTCTCTACGAGTGGTACCGTAGCCTCGATTCCCCTCTTCGTTACGTCCCCAAACACACGCATCGTACCTGGCTGGTGGATGGTGACTCCTGCCCCCTCCTGCCCCCACAGTACACGCGCCGCCAAGGAATTGCAGTGCTGTTTTGCTTCGCATGCATAAGACCTCGAAAACCACAACGGTGCCTTCTGTAAGGGCTCGGGCGCGACAGTAAAAGCGGCAGGAGAACGGAACAACAGACCTGGACGATGATGAGCACCGGTGAGTCTTTGCTTTCCTGCTTTCTTCCCCTCCTTTTGTTTTCAAAGTTTGTTGTTTGCGCTTCCCCCGCCTCTTGCATCCCTCGTGCACTGTTCTAGTGCTGACTGACCACTTCCCATGAAGGACTCTCCTGCTTGTACTCAACACTCAGCCTACAATTCCTTTGCGTCCCGGATTGACCTGTAAAGCACCCGCTACTGGTGCACATTTTAAGCAAGCATCCGCATCCCGCGTCGGCACCCGTTTCTACGCAGAAGCCCGCGACACGTGTTAGTTTGAAGCTCGTTAAGCAGCTCCCCTAGGCGACAGACAGCGAAATGCGCGGAGTCCTAGTTGGAGAGGAAAGGCCTTGAAAGAGTAATGCTACTGATGAAGAGCGGTCGCGGTGGAAGTACGATGAGGGTAGCGCCAGCTCAGGTGTGTTTGCGCTCTGTTCTTCTAACCTGCCTACCGAGCTAACGATTCTCGAAACAGTCGCCGCTAATCATCGTCGAGGAGCAGCAAACGCATTGTCCTTGGTCCCGCGTTGACACCGTTAGTAATAGCAAGAGGAAAACACCAACAATGCTGTCTGTCCCGCTGCATGGGCTCGATGGAGCAATTCACGTTTGGAATCGTTACGCCGTTGCAGATATCATGTACTGGATTTTGGCGGGGTGTGCAGCTAGGGCCGTCAGAGTATACCGTTTATCAGCTACAGGAGCGTTTCCAGGACGCTACCAGCATGATCAAACTGACACTAACCTGCGTTGACAGCACCATCCGATCAGCACTGGCACCACTTACTTACCTCCCTCAGTTCCAAGACATGCTTCTTTCTGCGGCAGCTCGTTCCTAATTCGGGCCAGGCGAAGGCAGGATGCCGGGGAATCGGCTCGCGGTGAAATATTGCGTCGTTAGGGCCGTTATCGCCGACTTTGGCACTCCCATTATCGCTGTTTAACGAGACGACCGATCCAGTCACGACCTTGCCGAACTCTAGCTGTGTACCCGAATCAGTTTCACCGATTCGGAAAAGTTCTGAATGGATGTGATAAAATTAGGGTGGTGAGCTACTTCCTGAGCATGTCGGGTAGCAAGACTGGGCACAGCAACGGGAGTGGTACTGCGGTCCGTTTCGAAGTGCGCTGTACAAGGGGTAGATGAGATTAATCGGCACTCGCGTTAGCTGGCACTGAGAAAGGTATGCGTATAGGATTTAGGAACCGCCTGCGATGATGGATATGCAGGCTGGGAGATAGAAGAAGTGGAAGAAGAGGGGGAAGAGGAGGGCGACTCGCACCGCAAGCTGAGGAACCTACCGGTTATCACCCACGCTTTCTACCTCAGACCCTGTTTCTACAATCTTGCTCCTTTGATATACAGAGATCAACCATCTCTCAAACTCATATAGGCACACAAACATATTGTCCAAATTGAGATCCCGGAATATCATGCACCTGAACCACCCTCCACCCCGAATCAGACGCAAGCTGGACAAAGTGGCCCAACGTCCTCTCCCCGCCGTTGCACATGGCGTACATCTACAAACACCACTTTTAATTGCGGGAGAAATTCTCAAGACGTAAACGGGTCGAACCTGGAGGTCCATCCAATAGCGCATATTATTCACGATTCCGAGGGTGGGCAGAAGGGGCTCTGGGACTGGACGGACGGCAGCGCCGGGGATTTCATCTGTAATGTTAGCGTGGCAGGTGTAAGGGATTATAACATCGACGTTAATAAGTTTCGTCTCCGGAGTTGCAGCCTCTCTGAGGTGCCTAAGAATTTGCTTCACAACTGGATCCGACCAATCATGCGTAATAAATCTTAGGAGGAATGCTGCGGCATTTCGGATAGGTTGGGGCTCGAAGAAGTCGTGCACTGTGATACAAATGTTGGTCAGTGATTAAAACAAAATCGAAGATAAAGCACAGCTTATATTCGGTTCACCTTGCATACTTACTCTCCCGCTACTCACTACCTCAGCGAATTCTTTTTGCCAGTACTTGATATCATCTTCAATCTTAATGCCAAAACTTCAGGGTGTTTGGAACTTACTTCTTTGGCAGCTTCAATAACCCTAGTACGATCCTGAATGACAAGGTTGATATCGGGCGCAGCTTTCGCGATTATAAGAGACGATGATCCGATGCCCGATCCCACATCGACCACAATACTGCCTTTGGGAAGAGATTTCCAGTCAAACCCTACGTTTTGAACAGAGTCAGTGTTGCTTGTTCTCGGAACTAACCAGTCTGAATGAACCTGCGACAATTGCATCATGCGGCTCTAATTTATTAGTCCCAGCGAGCACAAGGAAAAACCGCTTCTGGCGGTCCTCATTTCCCTTTTCCTCAAACCATCCGAAAAGTGTTTTATCCGTCCCAAAGGCGATATTTCTGGCTGAGTCATTAGGCTGGGTTGAGTGACGCGATTTTGGGTCCGTAAATGCCTCTGGTATATATGCAGCCGACTTCATACCAACATCAGCACTAATTGAAAATATCTGCAAGTCACTCATCGGCAAATTGACACTTTCGAAAGTGCTTACCAGTTATGAATATAGGCCAAAACGCCGGAGGTGCCTGTAAGTTTGTCTTTGGGCCTATCGAACTGGTTGATATTGATTTCAAAATTGTTCATATAATGAACCAGCGAACCTTTCTATCAATTCCTGTGTAGACTTCCCGGAATCTAGCACTGACGATAATCTGTTCGCAGAGAAAACATCTGGGGAGATTTCATTGAATACGTGATGATTGCAGAGGAGACGCAAGATGCGAGCTACGAAAATAAAGTCAATACTTCACTGCGTACGCCCATACTCAATGAAAATCTTTCAGTACTCATTTTTGGAGCATCAGTATCTGTCCTGGCGGCGATTTCATTAGCATGCATTCCCTGAAGATGGTACTCAATTAAAGGATGGCATGCTCAAGTGGGTATTTTTACTCACGTTTGGACCGGCTTCCCTCAGCATCTCGGGGACATTGGTTTCTAAAATGGCTCTCATGCAGGATGCGAGATGAAACTGCTCTTATCAGTCACGACATTATTTCGTAGATCTCTAAGTTGAATCATTACCGAGATAGCGTAGTCTGTGATGGTCTGGGAAGGACGCCTCACAGTTGCAATTAACTGCGATGCTGCAGCAATGATATAGGACGTAGCAGAGGCTAATTCCGGATGAAGCAGTACAGATTCCACATCGTTTGCAGCATCGAATGGATCTTTGAGTGATGGAAATGTGACTGACTCTTTTGCAAGATGGGCGTCAATCTGGTCAATAGAAGAGACGATGATATCGCGGAGAAGATGGAGGGTTGACTGTGAGGGCATGGTCATTGAAAATGAGGATAACCGCACGTCGTATCGAAACTAGAGTGGATGTTTATTCTATACCTTAGCATTTGATGACGAAGCGACTTATGTCAGGTGCGACGAGATTTGAAGGTCACGGAACGAACATGAACCTATGACATATTGAGAACGTTTGAGGTATTCCATGGACAGATTCCGTGAACGCACAGCCACATCAAAAGCATCAATAAACAACGACTTCTTGGTATTCGGCTTCGTTGACATTTCATCGGGTTCGAGAATTCCGGCAGCAGCGAGGCTAGAGGTTGATATTTATTCAAATTTCTCAGAGACATCTTTCGTCACCATCGATGTGTATAAATAACATATTGTTCCTGTTTCTAATGATAATGATGACATAATTATACCTTTTTATGAGTCTTATGAGTCTAATGAATCTACTCTACTTAGTTAAGTGTGGGCTTACATCTTGTTTTTGGACGCAGCGCCCTCCAGCACAAGCAACTTCACCAGGAATCAGGCAACACCCACAGATAAAATTCATTATCCGCGCGATATTCCTCTTCTGCGAGAATCTGCAACACGCACTCAAGGGCAGTTGCTGAAATTGCTCGGCAATGCTCGTGAGCGCCGGCGCTATGACGCGGCAGGTCTAGTTCAGATGGGCGGTGCTGGGAGGAGAATTGGTGTTTACATATGAATATGAGGGTGCAAAATTTCGGATGAGTGAGGAGAGGGGAAGAAGGGGAGTCTGTCCGACTCTGAGCAGGAGAGCGACGGAGTTGTCGGAAAAATCCCAAATAAAATATTAGCCGATATAAATCATTACTGAACCTGATTAGGGAATAAGGCCCCCACATATGACCATATCAACTCCAAATTACCCCACATAAGCCTCTAAAATCACTGATGAGGTTCAGTAATCATCTATATCGGCTAATATTGAAACCTGGATTTTTCCGACACTGTACGTCGCGGCAAGCTGGTGTCCTCCAAGTGTCCTCTCCTAGACAGCTTTTTGTCTCGATCTTTATCAAGACAGTTTCTGCTAGAATCTCTCGAAAAACTAACTATATCACTATCCGTGTTTCTTGATGGGCCAGTGGAAACTTCGTGACAACCAGGAGAAAACGGCAGTGTTTTCATATGTTAGGGTTTTGAGATCGTGCATTGCTTTCAAATAATCCCCTACTAAAAATTCGAATGAATTCAATTGACGAAGCATGGGAGGGCATATGGTAGGTGCCGAACAGTTAAAGTCAAGGCCGAAGGGCTTACTACCTTTTAAGATCACGGCGCTCTCTCCGTAGCAACGTCCCCAGTGTTATATAACGAGGTATCAAATGATGCTGTGAACATTTTGTTGACAGAAGAATGCCTTTCGCTTCGATGTTGATGAAGAGGGATTACTGACTAACCTGCCGTAACTATATATTTCAGAATAAACCAACCGGATAAGTTGAAAGTTCTTGATAAACATGAAAAGAGGACTGCCATGAAGCAGAAAAATAGTTTTCAACCCGGTACGTAGCATTTCCTGTAGAAGATAGACAAGGACGAGGTGAGTTGCCACCAGTTCCCCTGCGTTCTAGTTAAGAACGGCGCCGCGGCGGAGAAGCAGCTATGACTCAACTTCTCGTACGTGGTGCGACCCGGCGTCATTCACATGCACCATCTGCTAAATATACAGAGCCCTGCAATGATGTATCATCAAGATAATATCTCCTGTGTGATTTTCCCCTCTTATGTCTTGACCATCTACCATCTGATCCTTGTGACGAGTACAATTACTGGTGTTTCCTACTAGCCTATATAACGGTATGGAGATATATATAGATGCAGAACCCCACTTTGAGATGTTATTTAACCGTACGTGTTCACTACGGACTGAAAATCTCTCACGTTCGCTGTTAATCCTGAGCATGAGATCTGTAGATATTTTTCAAATTTACAGCCAATGATATCACTGAGTTATTCTCCGATCAGTAGCTTTTTTTAGCACGGGTTTGAAGTCAGTGTCCTAATGCCAAGCTTCATCCTCCCTTGGACGCTTACGCATGCACTAACATTAATAGCACTACATGGGTCTCTGCATTGCAGCCCTTCAATAACTACCTCTATTAATAAAGTTATTTACTTTGCTGTCTTGGTAAATAAAATCTTCCCAATAGTCTGTGCCCCTGGCTTCCATCCCAAAAATTAACAGATCGAGACAAATCAACCACAACAGCTTAAGAGCAGTATCCTGGGTGCGCGGACCCCATCTCATTAACCTTCACCCCACATTCACTTCTGGTCCACTTCAATGATGGATACTGGTACTACCATGAATCCTGCCATTCCGCCTAACATTGTCGAATTGTAAGTCCTGATATTCGAAGAAAAAGTCTATTTCTCAAACTTTACGATATCAGAACTGCTCCGCCGGTATTATCTTACTTGTTCACTGAGCTTCTTCCTTGTTCTGAGTATATTTCAGTTATTCGGGAACATGTTTAACTGGTGCCTATTAGGCGTTCTTACAGTCCAAATTTGTGAGTCGTCTTAAATTCGGGCATTTTCTGCTTGATTTCAGTCGGCCTTTCAGTCATTTATAATCTTTGCTTCAATGACTCTCGAGGAGTGAAATGTCTCGGTAGAGATCCACTCCTTATTTCATCATACACTGTAATTAATTATTCCTCATCAGTCTATGGATTATATGTGTTGGAGTGCGCACAAACAGCCATTTCAAGCGCCGTCATCTATCGTTGGTTCTGCTTTGGCTGGGGAAGACTCGACATACTCTTGCAAACATACTTGAACTCGCTCAGCATACCTATATTTTCTGGAATAATTGCCCTCATTGTCCAACTATACTTCACCTGGCGTATCTGGATGCTCGGACGCTCGTTAGTTATAGTAATTGCAATCGCAATGATATCGCTTGCACAAGCAGGTGCAGCCTTGGCAGCAGGAATTATGGTGAACATTGTCCTGTTTGATTAGCTGGCACAGAATTAATTAATAAACAGGGGTTGCAAATCGGTGACGTTACAAAACTTGATAAACTCATAGCCCCTGATGTAAGTATCTTGGCGGTTTTTGCTTGTCTAGGTATCAATTCAACTAAATCATAGGTATGGCTCCCTTGTGCTGCAATGTCAGATACCATGATTGCAGTTTCCATGACATATTTTGTGAGTTAACTCTCTCAAATATGCATACCAGCCAGCTATAATGCATTTATTTAGCTCATACGTTCCAGAAGACAGAGCAGCCTGCCACAAACAAGGCGCATGCTAAGCCGAATTATAGCCCTCACTATTGAAACTAATGCTTTAACCGGTTAACTTATACATTTGATAATCTCTCTCTCTCTCTGATGATTTCTTGATAAAAGCCAGTGTGGCCATTATAACGCTAGCCTTACAGACTGGCCTTCCGGTAAGAACTAGTTGCATCGATTTATGACTGGGGCTTTAGATTGAAAATCCAACTAGAAAAAGTCCTATTTCCTAGCTCCGTAAGTTAAATTATACATCTAAAATTATAACTACAACGCTGAGATGGAATCTTTGTTTAGTCCTGACGTTCTAGGAAAACTATATTCTAACACTCTCCTTGCTGTCTTCAATAATCGAGTTATCATGCCTCGAGATGAAACGCAGCATATAACCCTAGCGTTGACTTCCACGGCTGTAAGATCTGATAACGCCATAAGGGACAGAGAAGAGGGCATTCGAGTTGACGTCCTTCGTGAAACAGATGCAGGCGAAGATATGGTATGTCGTTATTCTCAACTTGGCTAGCATAAGGTCACCAATTTTCACAGGAGAAATTTCATCATACTGAGACGGGAAAACAGTTACCCTTAGATGCGAGAAGCCGGTGATTAGGTACGCGATATTTATTTTCTGTTCACGTTGACGGCTGAAATCTCAGAGATAAATTATGAAATAAAGACATCAAGTATTGCGGTATTATGCAATTATAAGCTCACATTTTACCTGCAATCACGTCCATGAACTAGTAGAATATGTTCTTATTCCAATTGTGATGTTGCATTGAAAGGCCTACAAGGGGGAGACTTGTATTTTCAGAGTGTTTCATATGCTTCTCTACTTCCTGTTAGTGATCTCGCAACAAGCTTGCCGAAGGTTTCTGCCTGGAGTCATGTGTTAACGCCAGTGGTGGTGCAAACTGGCTCAAGCATTAATGCATTACGATTCATTGCGAAATAAGCACGAGTTCAGGCTTATAAGAGTAATGACTTATCTGTGTCGTCTAGGAGTATCTAAAAAATTCAGCGACGTATTCTGGACGTCGTTCCGGATACAAGCATGCCGCTGGGAAGCACCATCAAGACGGGAACTAAGTTCATCCTACGAGATGAGGTTCAAGTTGCAGGTGAGGAAGGCAGAGAGAACCGAAAGTCAACACAACAGAAAATAAGATTGATTCTGTCTACGAAAGCAGAGGAATGTCAAGCTCCGCAAGCTGCACGTCCCATTTCACTGGATCTGTGATCAATCTACACCCATTTCTGTGGTGGGAAATTCGGAACCAGATGAGGATGTTGTTCAATTTTGGGAGAGAAAGAGATGGAGAAGAAGACAGTGCCCCGCTGGAGCTCGCGCAATTAGCACAGAAATGCATGAAGTTAGGGGAGGGCAACACAAGTTGAATTCCCATAGGATAGCACCCGAGAATGGACCCTGTCAGGCAAGGACTAATCAAAGAAAAAGAGGAGGTATGAACCACGGTCCGGCGTAAATACTACATGTTTACGACTGTGGGTTGATCTATTTTGCGCGTGAAAGAAAGGCGGTAGGCAGTATTTCTCATGATGGTTTGTCACATCAACCGAAAAAAAATAAGATTTAGCCGGCACATATATCGATCACTATTGCATGTGCAGAAATGAGGTGATAATTCATCATCCTGATTTATCTTCAAGTTTTCTCAGAGCAAAGATTGTGTACCGCCTTTCTTTCAACCGCGAAGTAAGGCATGGGAAGGAGGCTGGTGCCAAACTTAGTCCCACGACTCGAGGTCGCAAACCGATGGGAAGTTCGTGGGGTTGATGGCAAGAGCTATACTTATAAAGAACTCGTTGATGATGCTTCTTGATTCTTCGCGAACCGAAGACTCAGGTTGCTGACATATGAAGGCCTTAACGATACAGGCTGAGGGCCGAGTAACAGTAAATTTATATGTACGTCGGCACACGTCGGCATAACCGCAGCTCATGATTAAAATGTCGCCGATCTCGAATCAACCACGATGTGGCCACCGTTGGAGCTGAAGAACATAAGACTTAAGCATACACCTAACAAGGAGGTCCGTGATGGTAGGCCCATAATGACACACAGTGCATTGCAAAGATGTGCGAGATCTGATAGGCAAATTATCAATAGTATCTTTCCCGCTAAGGAGTTATCAATGAGGTTCAGCTCGGTTATGTGGCAACGAAGAGTGTACTGTGCACTCTTCCAGAACACACTCACCTGGCATTGCACAGCAGAGTCAGAGCACGACCAAAACATTGTAGCGGTGGCATCAGAGTTACGTGTTACCAGCTGCTCCTGTGGCATAGTGGAATTTTTGCTGACATATGCTGACAGATTTTCTCGCCTGGAGAGTGTTATAGAGAGTTGCACTTAGGATGGGTCGTTAGATTATTCAGCCACAATAGACACTGCTCGCGTATGCTCCAGTTTCAATGATACTTCAATTAGAAGGTAAGAGGTACAAGCATCTATTCCTTTATCTGACCTTTAAACATGGAAGTTGCATATTAGGCCATACTGTACTTGCTAAGACTTATTCGTGATTTAGTCTTTTATATGCCCCAAATTCCAAGCATTACATCACAACCACTCGCCAACCTGCGAGACTGCCGGCGGAATGCTTTTACTTAATACCGCAGTGCTACTTAGATTCTATTTCTATTACTTGTTGACGCAACATGTGCCTTCTTGTGATATAATTTTCCTATTCATTGTTATGCAGTCAGACTTTTCAGTGCTATTAGGTTACATAAGTGCCTTTTCGTACACATTAACGTATTTTTACGGCCCTCTTGTTGATAATGTTTTCAGACGTGCATCCGTTGTGCCACCGGGTCTTGAGAATTACTAGATGTGAACCTTAATATAACTTGCGAGATGAAAGGTGTTCCGAATATAAGAGGTCTATTCGTGAGGTGACAAGATTTATTACTTGACAACGAACATTATGTGTTGATGCGCTTCCATTATGCTATCAGGCCTTGAAAGATACAGGAGGTGTACCTGTGTACGGCGTGTGTTTCATAAGGGGAACGAAGCATTCTGAGTTATACAGGGGTAAGATCTAAAGGCAAATGAGGCGAAGTAGTTAACGGAGGTATGGTAAATTGGGACACCTACCGCTTTCCAGCTGAAAAGAAGTCAGATACTGCTGCATTAAAATTGTCTTTCTCCATTCTGGGACACGCGCAATTTTAGTTGGAGGTAAGTATACAATTATACCACCAGGCTCTGGAAGTGCTAAATCGGCACCTTAGATGGATAGGTCAATGGGAAAGAGTCGAATAAATAAATAAATGCGGATGTTGAATCAAACCGGACTCTTCGGTGGGCTATTACTATTTCTTCACATAGTGCATCGACGCGCATCACTACGCCACCAGGTCTTTATACGTGAGGATATGCACTGGGTTATGGGTCGAAAGTAAATTCTGAGTTCCGTTCAACTCCTCATAATAGGGCGCTACTGCAAGTACAAGGAGAGGATCGCAATATAAACTGACTGTGAACTTCGCTGTGGGAAGGATAAAACTTAGAGTTTCATGAAAGTGGCGGCGTTGTAATGGCGAGAGGATAGAATGAGTGGAGGATCGCGGTGACTGCCAAGAAAGCACCCGCAGAAAGGAGCTAGTATTTGTGATATATTTGCTCTTGCTTTATTTCCCAAGCCCTGCCAAGCAAATGCCCTTCTCCCGCCGTCATTGCCGCTGTCGACAACGTCGGCCACGTCGAAATGCCCTCTCACACTGCTGATACCTGAATTATTCTCCTCTTACACCAACTCAGAATTTTGTAATATACCATGGTCCTCAAGATCGTCGAGGCGGCCGTTTCCTCGTTCTTCCCAACGCAATACACCGTGCACATCGCCATCGCGCTGCTTACTGTGCTGCTGCTTCGTGCGTTCTCACAGGGCCGACGGACGACAAGGGAGAGAGATCTGCATGCACGGACAATTATAGTTACGGTGATTAAACACCAAATCATCCCGCAAGATCGACCACTGACTTCACGTCCAGGGCGGCTTCACCCCCCTCGGCCTCACCATCCTGAATGAGCTTGCCAAACGTGGCGCCCACATCATTGCCCTCTCCCCGCATCCCATCACCGACCCACGTACCTCCATCATCATCGACCTTCTCCGCACCACTACCTCGAACGAGCACATTTTCGCCGAACACTGCCCGCTCTCGTCCCCGTCTGCCATACGCGCGTTCTGCACCAAGTTTTTGAAGGGCGAAGACACGCGTGTGGATGCGCTGGTGCTGGCACATGAGTATCGGCATGTAGGGGCACTCGGGTTCCTGGAAAGAAAAGGAAAGGGAGTGGAGGAGGAGAGGCAGAACGAAAGGCAGGCTGGGGCGATGGCAACGTTCTTGCTTACAACCTTGCTCCTACCTGCCCTCCTTGTGGCCCCGGTAGAGCGGGACATCCGCATCGTGCAGCTCGTCAACCCCTTCTACGCCGCCGCTGCATCCTCGCCCTTCGCCCCCTCCCTACTCCCTATGTCCCCCTCCCCCTCTTCCACCCTTACTCGCCAAAGCCCCTCCCCCTTCCTCCTCGAAGGAGCGCGTGCCCTGCGCTCCATCATTCTCACACGCCATCTCCAGCGCATCCTCGACGCGCTCCCCGCCGCACAGGTCCCCAAGACGGACCTCGACATGGGCAGCGCGGTCCCCGTCGTGAGCAGCAAGGCGCAGAAGAGCAATGTCGCCGCAGTAAGTGTGTCCCCGGGCATTAGTCGCCTGGACACGCTGGCGGGGGTACTGAATGCGGATTGGACGAGGGAGGAGGGGGGGTGTAACTGGGTTGGTGTTGCGTTGTATGTCGTTCTCGCTTTCCTCGCTGCACCCGACTCATTGGGTTAACTTCCAACACAGGTACTTCCTCCTCCAGCCCTTCCTTCGGATATTCACCAAATCACCCTCCGCCGCCGTGCAATCTGTCCTCCACGCCCTCTTCCTCCCGACGCCATTCAAAGTGCTAGCACAGACGTCCTTCTCCTCTTCCTCCCCTTCTTCTGCTGCCCCAGGAAAAGATGAAAAAATCAAACCCCAGCTAACCCCCGAGACAGACATGCCCGAAGAGGTCCTCAAGCCTGGCGCGCTGTATGGCGAGTGCGCGGTCGTCAGGCTGCGGGTGCCGGTGCCGGAAGAGGATGCCAGCACTTCCGCCTCCCCCGACACTAAACCCGCCAAAATGGATGGCAAAGGCAAATCCAAATCCGCGCCCCCGTCGGAGCAAGATCCCCTTTACCTCCCGCTTGACGACGACGGCGAGTACGGAGGCGAGCATGCAGGCCGCGTAGTGTGGGAGGGGTATGAGGCGGCGCTGAGGCGCTGGGAGGAGGAGAATCCGGAGCCGTTTGTGGAGGAGAAGGCGGATTCTTTGGAGAAGGAGGAGGGCAGAGAGGAGAAGGAGACGGAGAAGGGAAAAGAAAAGGTGAACGAAGGCGAGCCCGAGGCATACCCATACTAGGTACGCGTGTCTTTTCTTGTCACATTCATGCTCCAGGCAGATGGGCCACGTTGCTTCTGGGTCGCTACTACTTTCTTAGACACTAAACAGACATTGGCTTGAATCGACTTTGGACACTGTTTCTTTTAATTTTTTCAATACGCATTAGACTAAATCATGTAGGATGGTAATTGGGTTCGTCCCATAATGTGCTACTAGAGCTGAGGTGTGGAAATCTGAAAGTAGAGGAAGGCCTAGATGGAATAAACTTTGATAGTGCTGCATCTTTTTTATATAGTATTAGCGGGAAATGTACACAGTAAATTTGGTAGAAATTCTATTCTGCAGGCTGATTTGAAAGTAAAATTATTATGAGGGATTTGAGTAAGGATCATGGCACAGGAGAGTGGTGGAAGCGTGCTCGAAAGCCATTTATGCGTCCCTCGGCGCCGTTTACGGCGGTGTTTTGGACCAGTGAAATTGACCAAAAATTTGGCTGTTCCAAAAAAGTCGTGTGAAAACTGTCGGAGGCGTGTATTTCGCCATCTTTAGTTCAAATCTGAAGGCCGTTTGTCCAAAAATTGGGCCATCACGAGATATCAGGTTTGTCGAATTTGCTTGTACGGCGTGCAGCCCTAAATCGCGCCAGCGGCCTTAAATGATGGAGTGACAGTCGAACTTCGAAGTTCCAGACATAGTAATCGTCGGTAGTCACACAAATTCGAGGGCTCTGGGGTCTTAGCTTCTCATGAGAGCTCAGCCCAACAAACGTACAGGTACTACCTTTCTATGATAAGCATATATTCTCATTGAATCATAAACGGGGATTCAACATTGTACACGTTGAATGCCGGTATACGTTTAAGTTAGTACCCGTGCGCCCAACGATGAAGACAATTCTTCTTTGACTTAAAACACGACGGACCGTGTACCTTGGTTGCGGTGCAGCTTACGCGTTGAGGAAGATATAGTCCAAAGGTAGCACACAGAAAGCAAAAGCGCAAGTGAGGAAGAAAGCATGCGAACAGCGCGCACTTCACTGGTAGAGACATCATCAACATCTCCGAGCCCCTTAACAAGATACTATATTCCATAATAAAAAGCGACATAAGGTGGGTAGGTAACTACTACTACGACATGCATAACAGATAATATAATGCTTATTGCGAAATGATCGTCCATTAAGCACGGAGACTATGGTATGAGAGTTCAAAAAAGCTTCCAGGAAATGGAGAGCACGGGGCAGGGGATTGGTTTGGTATACGTACGCGATACATATATGAATGGGTTGGTCACGTGAGGATGGGGAAATCGTGCAGATATTAGCTAGTGTTAGGGGTATATGGATTTTCGGGTTGGAATAGGGATAATTCTGCGATGGGAGCAGAGTCTTCCTCCTCCTCTTCATCTTCCTCCAGGATTGGAGAGTCGAGCTCATCATCATCCGAATGAGCTTCTGCTTCTGCATCGGCCTCATCAAAGATGGCATGAAACTAGGAAGAGAGTAACTCGTCAAGGATGGAGCACGAACTAGTGAGCCAAAAAGTACGCACGTGTGTAATGAGTGCCTTCACAAGTTTGTGGGCATGCCCCATATTATTTAAAATCATCACAAAGTCATTTTGTGGAGCACGTAATAAATTTGGACTGAATACGATAGCAAGAGCTTCCGCTGTCATGTGGTTGTGCTCTTCAAAATCTGTGACCCTTTCAGATACAGAGTTAAGCGTCGGAGATTGCAAAGATTCACGAATGGAACATACTTGTCTAGGTGCTCAGATACTCGCTTCAGGAGGTCAAAGTTAGCTTGAGGCAAGGCTTGAACAACATTACGAATGCCGGATAATCGGGAGTCCAGATCCTCCAATTCTGACATAAAGAAACATCAACATGTATATCACGGTATTTTACTACTTGTGCTCACTCATGACCTCCATGACTTGATAATAAGATGTGGATGGGAAAACCGGTTCTGGTAACACACGGAACCAGGACTTGACAAGATCACACACAGCGTGGATATCTGTCGTTCTCTGCAAAGGGTATTCGCCTAAATATTTACCTGTTAGCCTCTGTAAATCTCGAAAGGATGCAGAACATCTCTAACCTCGGTTATAAGCATCTTTGAGCGCTGTGATCTGTGATGTGGCACCGGCGATTCGATCTGTGAAGGGGCCATGAATGAGCGACAGCGATGCTGGCTGAGTGGTCCATAACTTACATATGCCAACCTCACTGAGTCCGCGACTTTCAACTTCGAACAGGCATTGTTCTATGACAGAGGGCACGGTACCGGAAGGAATCTCATCGCTCTCAACCTCTCTTCGTAGCAAGAAGTCAAGTTCGACACCAAAGACTAGGTAACATTGTAAGATATTGACTGATCGAACAGTGCAGAAAATGCTCACCAGCTTTGGGATCGCGGGACGCAACGATAGGATGATCATGGATATGATCAGAAATGCGAGGTTTAGGAGAATTGCCAAGATAGGTAAGGCGTCGCTTCGCCGCCATCTTAGTCACGCGGGATATGGTATCGAGCCACTTCATCATATCCCGTTTATTCACGGCTTGAAGCAGGTAATGGCCGCCGTCCTCCGTATCCAGCTGAAAAGTAAAAGAACGTTCATTGTTAATGAAGTGCGCAACACGAGCATCCATAATGCTGAGGACTAGGGACGGCTTCCCGGTCGGGGTGAAATCCAACTCGGAGGCTGTCCTCTTGAGGCTAGGAACGTGCAGGGTTTCGGAGCCAAACGCACTAGAGATGGGCCTCATGAAGTTCAAGAAAGCCGACATGCTTTTCTTATTCCTATGTTGTTTCTGGACGCTCGTAGACGGTTTCCTGGGCCGCATGGCCTTGTTGAGGAAATCGTCCCGCTTTTCGTTCCTTACGAGCTCATTTTGCTTTTCCTTCTGGAGACGAATGCGCAGATTCCGGTCCCGACGATTCTTCTCTGCCTGCGACGAAACCATCCTGTTGAAGGGGCGCACGAATTTCTTCGCAGATGAAGGGCCGCCGGATCCAGGTTGAGTAGCCTCACGAATAGCTTCCTCCTTGATGCCACGGTGATCAAACTGCAATAGCAGAACCTCCTTTTCCACGTTGTTAAGACGCTCGAACCCGCGTCTATTGACCTCATCTGATCGCATGCTTCGGTAGGGCACTGGCAGCGAGCGGGCCTTGCTGATCAAGTTGCAGAGATGTCTGGTTGAGACCGATAAAGATGAATGGGTGTTACGGAGAACATTAGACGACGACTTACCTTCGCTTATCAAAGTTGACTAGACTCTGACCCTCTTCAGATGAAGTCTCCACCGCGTCGGGACTGGCGATGATCTCTAGCATTCGCTCCATGAGCCACCCCATATCAACTGTCAGGGGATCTCGGGAAGTTGTCGACTGGTTGAAAGGCCGCTGTAGAAGAGAAGAAACGGAATCGCATTGACATCCGCGACTGACCGCCACGCCCTGCCATGCTCGATGATGCATTCGACTCTCAACGCTGAGGATGGCTGACGTAGTGACAGATTCAACGAAAGATCGTACACACGCATGATCGACGATATCGGAGGGTGTCGCAGAAGGATCCTCTGAGTTGCGAAGTCTAGCCACTTCGATAGCTTGGAGGAGAAGTTCCATGCGGGCTTGTCGTGTGCGAAGCCCAAGCCTCGGTGCGGCAATTTTGGATATCAACCACTTGCGTATGATGCCGTAAGCTCTGATACAACTGCGTATCCCCGGCGGCAGCAATCGGTACAGGGCTTCTTGACCGAGTTCTGCTATCATAGACGAAGGTTCTACGTCTTGGATATGTGAATAGATCGTCTGAATCTCGATTGCTTCCTCTGTAGAGCTGACTTCTCGGTGTGAGAACCAGCCTGTGCGATCAGCTGACTGCACCTCGAGAAGATCTGCAGTAATGTATAGATCCTGAAAGCAGAACTCAGCTACAGGCCAATCAACGTAGATTACAATGCGTACCTCTTCAGTAACATTGCTGAACGCAGCATATGCCATACCATCCAGATTGTCAACAAACTCCTCTGGATCCATACGATCGAGATCAGGAGGTTCTCTGGTACTGATGTTACGAGCACGGGCTCCATTTGCAGTCGTGTGGGGCCTGAGGAGATGAATCCCTCGAGAAATCGTTGGCCTCATAGTTTGTGAAATGAAGGTGGTACAAAGAGCGCTCTTCGTTTGCATCAGCCCAGACCATGACTGCAGAACAGCGGGATCATCGAAAGCTTCCGACTTATACACGGTATGGTCTGATGCACTATCCAAGAAAGTGTGCATAGCATTGTAAAGCTGGGCGTCATCGAGAACGTCTTGGGCGCCACCAGAGACTGTCAGCCATTCCTTCATCGTCTCCAAAACTTCGCTACGCGCGTGGGTGACGGTCAGATAACCCGCAGCAGTGGGGGCGACTCCCGCAGGTTGCGACGTGATGTATAGCTTGCGCAGGAGCTATGAGATATGTCAGGAAGCATGCACCAAAGGTCAGAGAGGAGACATACCTCAAAGAAAACGAATGGCGTCACAAAGCTGCGAAAAACATTCCACCATACTTTCGCAAATTCTCCCCGATCTACAATTAACTCCCTCGTCATTCCTTCCCTCAGTGACATCTCTCCATTATCATCGGCCACCGACACCGAGATATTCCGGAGCCCATGGACGAGGATATTCACAAGGTTATTAAGGGTGCCAGCCTGCACTATCACACGAAGGGGCGGGTCAGAGGAGGGTTCGGACGTGACGAAGTCCGGCCGTTGGGAGATTGACGGTAGTGAGCTGCGCCGAGCGAAGCTCGTCTTCCTATCTAGGCCATGCGACGAGCCAGGCTTCACCCGGATCGAAGGCGTGCGGCCCAGTGTCTTCTCTCCGCCAGGTGAATCGACCACGGAGCTTGGGGGGCGGGACGGTGCATGCGACGGTGGTCTCGAAGCGGGTACCGAATCCGACCCGCTGTGCTGCACCATCAGGAGCAGATCGCCATTGTACACGGAGATGAATGTTCCCGCTTGCCCAAGGATTGCACGCTTAGTGATATCCTGCGTAGGGTCGATGGAGTGCAGGACGCGACGGCTGTCCGGACGCAGCTGCGCGTCGAGCCCACGGAGGAGTTGCATGTCGGCATCACTGTCGACACGCCCGCGGACGAGGCGCGTACGATCTATGAGCGTAACTGTTGGGAGGGGCTCAGGGAAGAGGAGGGGCACCAGCGAGGCGTGTGGTGCATGTGTTGATATGGTGCGCGACCAAAAATATGGCTCGAACAGCCCCTTACGACGGGGCTCAGCCGCCAGTGAGAGGGACATAAACTGCTCCACTCTACCAAAACTATATCAGCTTTGCCCTAATGACTCTGGTCCAAATAGAACTCACCGTTGGAACTTGACCGCCAAACTCCCCATACCCCCACCCTCCGCCGCCATCTCCCGCCAATACCCTACCATCCGCCTCATATCCTCCGTCACCTCCTCCACGCCCACGCCCACACCTCTTGGACATGCTCGCAATGAAGCCCTAAGCCGCTCAAACGCTGTGCGCGCCGCACCCAATGGCTCAACCTGCACGGTTTCCCCGCCGTCCCCACGGGCCTTCACCACCTCCTCCGCAATCCTCCCCTTCACATCCCCGCCCCAGGGCGTCACCCGTGGCTCGCCTGCACGCGCTGTAGGGTAGACCCAGGCTTCCACCGCGCCCAGGGCCATCGGATCCACGCGCTTCCACACCTTGTCGAGCCTTGCTACAGGGCGCGCGCATAAAGCAGCGGTGATGGCACGCCAGGAGCACTCGTCCCCTGCACTACGGCATAGTTCGCCAACTTTGGCCCAGACGGAGATGACCTCCGACCGGGAGTGCGTGCGGGAGGTCTGCTGCCCAAGCCGGTCTTCCGACTTCCTACCAGCGCCACCAGGAGAGGACAATTGGCTCGCCATGCTTGTCGACGCCGACATGCCCCCGCTCCCACTTGTATCGGCCCCCAAAATCTGCAGCAAAAGCAGCTTGGTCAACCAATGTGGCTGCTCCTCGCTCCCGCACACATGCCTCCACCCCTCTCCATGCCCTTTCCCCTCCCCATGCCCTTCCTCCCCAGAACCAATAAAATAGTCCGCCGTCAATGCTACGGGGGCTTGCTCTAGCACCGCGCGGTGGAACAGCGTCAGGCTCGTTGCGAGCAGAAAAGGGTCGAGGTGCAGCAGCACGTCGCGCGTGAGACCCTCTTCGTTCAGGAGCGCCCATGGTACACGCGAGGGGGATGAATAGCCGGGGCGCAGCATGAGTGGGGGGTGTTCAAAGCTTCGGAGGTCGAGGGATGGTTTGGCTGCAGGAGAAGTTGGGGCGGAGGGAGCTAGGGCGTCCAATAGGGGGATCTTCCCTTCGAGATTCATGTTCGGGCTGGTATCCGTGGATGCTTTACTGAGAACGAATCCAGGCAGCACCTCCTCCCTAAACGCCTCCCACGCACCCTCATCCACCGGCGTGCCGTGCAGCTCCAAATACTCTCCTACCACCCATTTCACCCTCTCCACTATATCCTCCTTGGCCCCCACCTCTGCGCCACTCACGAGGTACGACGCGCACCTTACGAGCTCAGCCTCGACCGCGGAGCGCCCAGTGATTGCAGGCAGAGCAAAGAGCACGGAGGACGCGAAGTGTTTCCATGCTTCTTCCTGCTTCTCCCTCTTCCCGTCTACGCGATCCTGGTTCTCAGTATCATTCTGGAAGGTGGTAGCGAACATAACCTCATGCACCAGCGCCTCCAGCGTACCCCGCTCCACACTCCCGTCCGTCCCAGCCACCAAATCTGGATGTCGCCTCCGTCCCCAAAACGCCCTCTTCTTCCGCCCAATAGTTTCCTCCCTCCCTTCCCTCCTGCCCTTTCTCCCTCCTTCCCCTTCCCCCATGCCTGCGCCTATTCCTTGCCCATCCCCCTCTTCCTCCCCAATATCCTCCTCCTCCCCAGGCGGTACGAGCCCTACCGGAAACAACTCCCTCACCTCGCCCGACCGATCCCCAGGAGGCTTGTAAAAATACAGCTTCCCCGCCTTCAGCTCCATCTTGAACGGCTTCCAGTTCTTCGGATTCGCGAGGTTCGCGTGCACGGCCTGCTGCGGTGTGGATACGTCCGCGAGGCGGTTGATGAAGGACGCGTGGAGGACGATTTGGGAGGCACGTTTCGGGTCGGTGTCGTCGTCAGCGGGGGTAGGGAGTGGGGAGGAGTTGGGAGGCGTGAGCAAGGTAGTGCTCCGTGAGGGTTGTTGTGGGAGGAGAAGGGTCGTGCCTCGAGCACCAGGGGAGAGGAGAGTCGTACTTCTCGGTGGAGAGGTAGGTGATGACGGGCCCCCACCTCCCTCGTGCGCCTTCCCCCCACCAAACCCAAACCCAAACCCGCCCCCTCTCGAAGGAGATGCATTTCCCCCCTGGGGCCTCTCCATGTCCTTCGTCGGTGACGATGCCTCCGTTTCCTTGTCTCCCGAGTGCTTTCGCTTCGGACTTCCCCCTGGGAAGCGTGGTGTAGCGAGCTTGGATGGTAGCTTGGGGGTGAACGAGTGCGAGCGGGTGTGCACGTGCGGGCTATTGCTGCTGGGACTCGTCGAAATGGGTGACTGTGATGAGGGATCGTGTACTGAGGGCGCGGAGATAGATATCGACACTGCTGGAGGCGGGGGGAGCGTGCTGCTCCTTGGTGGGGACGCAGGTGCGCCAGCCGTCTTAAGCGTCGGGAACGGATGGTGCCCGTTAAGCGGCGGCGACGACGTGGGACTGGAAGGGGAAATAGCACTGGCGTTACTGCCACTCCTATTCCTGTATTCCGTGATCCTCTCCTGAAACGCCGCCTTGACGGGGGAGAAGTTTGCTGGAGAAGGCGACACCTTGCTGAGGTCGTCTGCGGACTTGGACCAGCCCCTGCGGGAGATGTTGCGCAGGTCGCCTAAGCCGCCATGTGGGGCGTTGGATGTGACGGGACTGGAAGGCACGCTGGGCGGGTGTTGCTGCGTATGGTGGAAGGGCGGGATGTCGATGGAACCGGGGACACGTGAGGATAGGTCGAGTACCGATCTAGGTTGGGGGAAAGGGAGTTAGTATGGGGAAGGAGAGGAGCAGAGGAGTAAACGAGGAGAGGGGATGCCCTAAGATGCCAGCCCCTGGGTGTCTGCGTGGCAACGACGCGGGTCGTCCTCATCATCAGTGGCTAAGTGACGGATCAACTACCTCTCACACCCAGTCCAGCGGTGCTTATTCTGCTTAAACTGTTAATGCAGAGCATAACCCTATGCCAATGCGCCGCAAAAAGAAAAAAGGTATCTCCCTGCCAAATTGGCATTTCCCAGAGGAAAGTAGGCATGCAAAAACTGAATCACGAAAAACAACTCACCTGCTTCCAGGACCTGCATACCCATCCAATATAGGCCGTGGATCTGTCGGCCTCGAGATCTTGTGTTTCCGCCCGCCGACGCCTGCACTCAGGCTGGGTCGCGGCATGTCAACGCTGGTGCCCCCCGGGGTGATCTTGGACGCAGACGCGCTGCGGTTGAACCACTTCACTGGGCGCGTGAGGAACTGTGCGAGGCCAGAGGGCGACGGCGAGCGGGGCTGTAACGGCGATGGTGGGCCATTGGGATTTTGGTTATGGAGAGCGTCGTGCGGGCTGAGTGTGCCTGCCAGCTGAGGATGCGGCTGGGCAGTGCGCTTTGGGGCCATGATAGAGCTGTCGTAGATCTAGCGTAGTTTTTTCGTTCGTTGTCAATGTAATTCGGTGAAAAATGAGGGTTTGACGTGGTAGGTGCGTAGCGTCACGAAGACTTGGTCTCAGCGTGGCACCTTGGGCACGACGTGGCACGTATCGGGCGTAAAGACTTAAAATGGGTTTGTTTTGCGTGCAATTCTGTCGAGGAGGAGTGGGACAAGGAGCGTGGCAGGCCCAGGTCATGGGCGACCGGAGTCAAGGGCGGGTGTCGACACGCGCGCAGCCTCGTCCAAGAATTCTCACCCCGCGCCTATTAATTTCTCAACCTTACCCGGTCACTTTCTCCCTCCTTCCATTTCCATCATTCAAATCTCTGGCACTAAACTTTCTATTCTATTCTCCCCCGAGAACAAAACAATCTATCAAAACCCCTTCCAGTCCAGCATTTCCTCCTTCCAGCTCTTGCGCCGAGCTCTACTCCCCCTTTCCCTCTCCTCTCTTATCTGCCAGTTCCTGCCCCACACAATTTACCCCATTCTCCTCACCCTACACGGCGTCTATAGCATCGCTATCTGACGGCGTGCGACACGCGAACAGACCTATCTATCTATCACACTTAGTGTTCTGAATCTCAATGGCAGCCTCGAGTTACGTTCTCCCCGTTCCCTCCCCGGACTTCTTTGATGTGGCAGCAGATCTGCTGATGCTGCACATATGCCGCTGTACAAGCGGCTATGGGTGCACCACCACCCAGCTAGATATGTTCAGCACCATGCGCGCGCCAGCACTGCACCTACATCATCGCGTATTTCTCTCTCAATGGTCTCAGGAGGCGAACCGGCCCTTCCCTGCAGGGTTGTCTCCCACCCCTAATTTCACTCTGCGCTCAGCACTGAATTGAATACCGACCTGAGGGCCAAGCTCTTATCTTCGCGGGACGTTCCAACTTCTAAACTTCTTTCACTATGCAGCTTCCAACCCCCAGCGGACTATCTATGTCCATATCCCCGTTCTACTGCTCAGATCAGCCCCTATTAACCGGGGAAGCATCGGTCCAAAACAATTCAGAGATCTGACGCTGTTAGATTTGCAGAGATCATCCCGCTGAGTGCTGTCACAAGTGTATAGATTCTGATGATCTATGTCGACATTAACGTCTGTCTCCTTCAAAGCAAAAGCCCGTTGGCTCCGTCCCCCTCAAAGATCAAGGATCAAAAGCGCCCAACCTCGGCACCGCCGTATCACCCCGCCGCCGCACCTATATCCAGCAACTTTCTGTTTAACCTATCACCTCATCAAGCACATCGACATCGACAGGATCAGATCCACATCGTTATTCCCTAGCTACACAACATATCATCGCAAATTCAGAGTGGTACGACTCTGTGGATACAACTCCCGATTAAGTACTTGAATTTATGCACACCTCCTCCAAAAAATTGCTCATGACGCCAAAGATAAATTATAGGCAACGAATTTTTTGACATCTTTCGGGAAGAAAGACATAATACTCCATTGGCGTGATAGTGGAGCCGATAAGTAACTACGCTGAGCTTGTTTATATCTATCTTTGTATTTCAACTTCCTTCTGAATCGCACATATCAAGGTTCCCACCCACAGCAAATGATCGATATGATTATCACCTTTCAAAATGCATCGTGCCCTAAATACTGAATTATATATGGTACAGCGTTGCTGCGTCTCACAGGATATACTGTACTCAGATGCCCTGGTACCCCAGTATATCTTTCGCAGATCGCTGGCGAGTAAAAAGCGCTCAGGGCGTCAGAAATAAATTACGCAGGACCAGGGTAGGTCATTGACTCGCAAACTCACAGCAGACCGGCATCTACACTCGTTCGCGTCCTCTCTCAAACTTCTTTCAGGTCTAATCTCAATCAGGCATTCCTGTCGTATATAGTAATTTCGATTTTACGTGTTGCCGTGTGCACAGAATAGTACGCCACCGGTGCGTCCACGATGCCTACTTACGAAAACAGAACTGTTTCTGAAATTCCATTTCCAAGTAAAGCGTCAGGGTATATATATACATATCAACCTTAGGCTTAATAATGTACGACTTGGAATTCGTTTGACGGCACCGCCAGGATCAGGGTGGTACTCCGAGTCGCACAAACCTCTAAGCGTGTATGAAGTCGTTGATATATTTAAATACAAGGCACGTAGCTCAGCGTTAGACATAATAATAATGTAATTTATCAAAGCATCGATCCAACGTCTTTCCAGCACGTTTTCGTCGCTCACATGCAAGGTAAAAACAATTTCTTCAGTACCTGCCCGACCCATGATGTATTTGTTTCCAAGAACTCTCCCTCTGGTACGATCCGCTCTTCAGGCTCCTGCCTTGCTCCCCCCGCTGTCGACTACTTTTAGAAGGACCATTACATCTCTAAGATACGCAGCAGTCTGAGCACAAGCATTTCGAAATATTATAGGATTCAGACTCACTGATAAATATAGATCGATTGCTTTCTTTACCTCCTGCATAAGATATTTTTCTACCGGTGGATCCATATTACGGATATAATTTTGCAACTCCGGTGATGGCGAAGCACGTTTCAGCAATCTTGAAAGCATTCCTGTGAATTGCAGCGATATGGCGGAGCTACTATCGCCCTTTGTTAAAAATGAACGACAAATAGAAAGTTGAAAATATACTGACTGATCCGACATTTTTATAATATATTTGAGAACCAGCAGGGCAGTTCGAGCATATGTATCACCATTTAGGTAATATTTTCCAGCGCGCGATGGACTCTGAAGAAACTCTGAAAGCTAAGACCGGCATTGTTTGTGTGAACCGTCGGATAGATCCATTACAATATCCGTATACCCTTCATTATTATATAGCTCTAGGACCCTTCGAGCAATGGTCTGAAGCCTATCCGTGTCGCTTGAGGCAGTCAAAGCCAGAAAAGGTAGCAGATTATGATCCTGAGGATAGTGTGCAAATAAATTAAGGTGGTGTTCGTCGAAAGAATCCCGAAATTTGTGGGATAGTGGTTCGATTTCTTTGAGTTGCAAGCTCTATACGCAGTTCGATGAATTTACATTAATGCATGATCGATATGAGGGTTGTAAAAAATTAATAAATGCTCACTTGGAGTTGAAGCCAAGATGTCAAAGCGGGTATATGCATTCGCTTATATTGGCAGGTCTCTTGATGTATCATTTTCCTCTCGAAGTCGCAATTACCTAGAATCTGAATAAGTTCATTTGTCACAGTTGATCGAGTGCAATGAAAAATGATGTTATCGTATGCGTAGATATGAGTTTGAAGACGGAGATAAGCATCGGAAGAACATAAGCTGAAGAGGTATGGTCTTTATCCGGCAACTTAATGCGCTGCATTGAAGTAAATACTGCGAGGCAGAAGCCAGTGAGGTGTGCATGGATGTGACCAGCGTCTATAAAATAATTCCCAGAGCGAGAGGGGTCTTGATGGAAGTCTCCGAGAGATGCGTGAAGAACACGAATGGGAAATTTTGTTGATTCAGTGCGAATATCAAGGACAGAGGGTAAATCAGAGAGATACATGAATGTATCGCCTTCCTCGAACGATAAAAATTTGTCCATGAGCTGAGGAGTTCTGGATATCGATGATTCACTCTCATGAAGGAATAAAAGAGCACCGAGAACAAGTGAGGTATGTTCAAAACTGTGAACGGCAGACATAATGTGGTCGTATAATGCATCAAGCTGAGCATATGGATTGTGTTGATCAGCAGGAACGATGCCTAGGACCACATCCAACCGTTTCGTGGGACGCTCACAAGAGAATGCGATATATTTCATTACAGTTGCTGCGTATATGAATTGACCAGAAGAGCGTGCTACAAGTGTCTGAATATTCTCATTCGATTCCTTACCAATAAAGATAGACAAAAAGTATTTTCTGCTTCCTTCTTGTCAAGTATTCTTTTCAGCATTTCCATATTACAAATGTAATTGTGCAGCTCCAAGGACGGTGATACTTGTCGCAATATAATTAAAAGACCTCCTGTGATTTGCAGTACCGGCTCCAGATGACTATTGTTTACCATAAAAATTCTTTCAGAGTTTAGATAGAAGTAAGATCAAATACAGAAGCAATGGTTTGGCTCCCTGCGAGGTTCAGACGCCCTTCAGACATAGCAAGGTGGTTTGAGCATACATTTTACCCAACATAATACTTACCGGAATGCGATGGAGTCCGTAGAAATTCTGAAAGAATATACAAAGATGGTCGGTGCTTTCTCTTGTATATCCCTTTACATCAAGTAGATCCAAGATGTTCTGGACAATGGTATACGAGAGAAGTTGTTGGTGGAGGTTTCCAAAGCAAGGAAATGAAGCAGGCTGTGATTCTGAGGATAAACCGCAATTAGCTGACGATGATGTTCGTCGAAAGCAAAGTAGAATCTGCAGCAAAATTTGATGATTTCCGGAGAGTGCTTCAAGCTCTGGGAAAGGCGCTGTAACGACGATCCATAGACGTCGACCCGCACTTGCACCACGAGGACAGCCGTACTCGAGTGGCTTCACCGCTCCCCGCACCTCGCTCGCATCTGCGCAGGATACTGTTCACCTCTCGAAGGCTCACACACAACTCTATCTTCAGATCGGAGGCAATAACTAGTTAGACTTGAAAGTAGCATAAGATAATATTCGCGGTACTACATGTAGAATAGGGCTGATATATGGCGCACGCCCCAACAGTCATTCACAATCAAAAAAAAAGGCGCTGTAAATTTTCATCAACAGATGATCAATAAGAAACTGTAAATATTTTGTACATAAAAGATACTTACTTGGAGTTGGAGCCAAGAGTGTAATTTACGTATATCCACTCGCATACTCATTATTGATTTTCATGTGTATCTCTTTTTCGACAGATCGCAATTTTCGGGTAATTTCAACAGTTCCTTAATTGCCGTCAACCGAGTACAGTGATAAGTAATGCAGTTGTACGCGTAGAAGCGAAGTTGCATCACACATTGCACATATGATTTCGCTCTCTCTTTATTCTATAAACATCTTCTTTCTGACATAAACAGGAAACTCGAGAGACAGGCTTTCACGGTCATGAGAGACGATAAAAGACTGAGCAGGGTGAAGAGCAATTATACGAGTACGAATACGGCACTTATGCAAGAGCATGGAGGTCACTCTGTTTTCTCATCCGCTCTTATCAAGCCCCTTATTGACGTGACCCAATCCATTCATATCTTCCATTTATACCTATCAAATCGGCCAACCCTCTCAATCATGCGCGACTGGGCTTGCACATGTTCAGCGACCTCCTCAACGTCTAATTCTTGCATCGAACTTCCCATCCCAATTGCGCCGTGGGCTACGGGGATACGATGCAGTGTAATCAAAGTAGATATAGAGAATACACATATTGTCTGACACTGTCAACTGAAGAGTTTCTGAAGAATGAGACGCTTCCTGTGAGTGATGCTTAAAAAGGAAGGAGAATTAAGCACTTCCAACTAATGTCATTTCATACCTATCATCAGCGCTCATCTCGGCTCTACGTATCTTCTCTACCTGTTCTGTGGCATAGATTTAGAAAAAAGTCTGTTTTTTGAGGACAGAAGTTTTTTCACTACTTGGGAGAGCGCTGAACGCAGTGATCCAAGATTTCCAATAATAGTTCTGCAAGCGCCATTCCATACTAGACGCCTGTGAAGTAAAGCAAGATGCAACGTACTCTTGATTCACGTGTGGAAATAACGCCAACGATAGGGCATCCAGTTACTTGAGTGTAAACGAGCGAAGATACAAACTGTAAACTACGTCGTTTATAAGTAAATAAGTGAAACAATACTGAGTACGAATATCAAACAAATATGTAGGAACTGAGATGAACGACGTACTGCGCCGCACCTTTCTTACTTCCATTCCGGGATACACGGCAAGCTCGTAATATTTCCAACACTCAGCTTATGCCTTTCTTCTCTGGATCTCGTTCTGGCGGTGGAATAATACCGCATACATGGACCACCTCGCATGACGGTCGCAAGATTGGCGTGCAGTTAGGGATGATCGAAGGTAGCCTCGGACGGTAGACGTGCAGATGACCCTATACTTATCGACTTCTCGTTCGATCATCACGTCAGGCCATGGCCTCCAGGACCGATGCGGCGAGCAATGGAGCGGTGCCAACAATTTGTGCTTCAGTGCTTCAGAAATCCCCCGCGTGATCACCTGCCCGCCTCCATCCCTTTGTCCCACGCTGCCTCTCGTTGGGTCGCCCTTCAGCTGTCTGCACAACCCGCCGATCAGCGTTCCAGAATTCCCCTCCACCACATCCTGTCACCGACATCTATTTCAACCCGTTCGAATCACTGTCATGGTGCTGCATCACATGAACTGCGGGCTGAAGCTGTCATCGGTGCAGCTCACATATGTCCTTTGGCTTCCTTTGCGTGGTACTGATGAGATCGAGCTCTCCCTCCACCGTTTAAGTTTCCGTGCATGCTCTTAGTGAGCCCGACACTCGCGCTGTCCGTACGCTACCGCTTTGGCCGTAGCATGTCCTTCCTATGGCTCAGACACTTTGCTCTTGTACTCCATTACCATGGCTCTAGGAGTCTGGTCGCTGCACATTTCGTTGGAAACGGCGGTCTGAGACCTAGCGCTGCTTCGACCAGGAACCGATCCAATCTACGGCTCTTTTAACCTTCTTTGCTCCATCCTTCACACCTGAACATGAACGCTGCGCATCCGAAGTGTACGGTGCTCTTACTGCTGGATCCTGTGGTCGTCTTGGACGTTATGGACTGGAGGTGCTGCGGGAAGTAGAAGATCCAGGCGATCTTTAAACCAAACAGTGATAGTATTATATCTCTCCCGCTCCTTTTCGTAGCTCCGGCCAGTTACATCTCCAGTTCTTGCTGAGCTCGAGTGCATCCTCTGAGTACATCCACAGTAAAACTCCCAAGGTCTTCGTACGCATCATGTTGTGTCCTCTCACCTTGGCAGCGCCTGTCCTATATCCAACATTGCTTCGATATGTGGCGCATCCGTGCCGGAAACGTCCTTGTTTCCCGCCTCACATGCACTACGCCCTCGCTTCTGGGTCCTCAGTCTCACTATGCGGCATTCCCTCGGCTTTGTCCCTGTTTTCATTCCTCCGGCCTCCCTGCCAGCGGGTGCTGGATCTTCACTGTTCATACGGGCTACTCCGGCACCAGCATCGGCTGTCGGATGTCCAGCGCCTGGGTGCAGACGCCGGACATGGACTTCAAGAGCCGTTTCTGCGTCAAGATTAGCTCATGCGCTGCATACCGTTCTAGCATTGGGATGAGCAGCTTCCACTGTCTGTCTATCTTCTCCAGAAATGTTTAATAGCGTTCACAGTGTATGGTGGAGTAGAGTGACTGGCCCTACTCCAGGTCACGTAGGTATATTGGCTAGCTCATAGCTACATACGTCCGGTGGTAGATAGCTCACCAGAAATACACATGCTCACCGAGCCAGCGACCTGCTCAGGAGTGATCTCTGGCCACTTCAGTGAACGAAACTCCAGTTCATCCGCCGTCTTCCAAGACTTTGAGCACATTAGTAATTACTCGATTGCGCGAATACGTGTATAAGTATGTAAGGCATCGGTAGATAGACCACAATACGGTGGATGCCTGGTAGCAGTATATTGGCAGTATAAATAAGATAGATAGATAAATTTGCGTTATTCAACTATCCCACTAGCTGGCAGCTAGTACCGTCAAAATCGATGTTTGGCTGTATGCTCTGGGACAAACAACGAGCTTCGTGGAGACGCGTCTGACATCAGTCAGCGCGTCAACGTTCTACGTTCAATTCATATCCACATACTGTCCCCAGGCAGCTTGGGCGTGCTGTTATCTTCTCATATGTGCTACAGGACATCCGGTGCTACAGACCCTCCGGCATTAGGATCGAAATAGTCACAGACTGGATTCGAACCTTGGATTTGCTTTGGATTGACATTCTGAAAGCACAAGCTCTATCCTGTCTAGAATATGCCCGATGAATAGTCGATCCTGAATTGTCCGTAACATCACTTTATCTTGAACTGTGGTACACTCTAATCTATCAAGTCTCATCGATCCAACTTGCTTCAAGTACTCATAATTCCATACAACCAGCACCCTTTCAATCCCTACAATCCCTCAATGTATGCACAGGCCTCTTTGATAGCCTCGAAAAGCGATGGTATCTGTAATTGGCAAATGAGTAACAACGGGCAAACTTCGGGAACGGACGCGACGTACATGTGAAGAATAGAAAGGCTGGAAATGATTCCCTGGAATATCGATAACTTTGATAGGTTCCTTGGACACTAATTCCCATCCAGCAATTGCTCGTCTCGGATCACTACGATCGGCAAGCCAAACAGGTACCCCATCTACGCCTGAAGGCTTGAACCCGTCCGTAGAACGCAGCATGACGAGAGGAGGACAAGTGCCTCCAGTCAAGAATGGATCATAGGTGCCCAGCATACCTGCGTTCATCCGGAATTGAGACTTCATGAGCCTTCCGAGCTCGGTAGTTCCGTTCCGTTGGTCGAGCTCCACGACGACATCGATGAGGGAAGGGGACAGAGGCGTGTGTTTGACGGGACCAGGCGAGTCGATAAGCACGATACCTTTAACTTTAACCCCCTTCTTGGCAAGTTGCAAGGAGACTTCGTACGAAGCTACTCCCCCGAATGACCAACCTAGGCACATAGCAGTCAGGTTTTATAAATTTAATCTAAAGGTACATTTCGGCTCACCACCTAGGATTACTGGTTCCTTCGTTATACTCATGATGTAGTCGGCATATGCAGATGCCATCTCATAGAGATCAGTCCACGGCTTGGCTGTGGGGAAGTGAGGATTATGTATGCCCCAGATCGTTCGTTCGAGTGGCGGAAGACGGTTGAAATAGTTAATGAGGCCGCTACCATCGTGCAGCACGAAGAGCGGAGCTCGATCAATAAGCCTTGATTGTTGAATAGAAACCGGGACCGTGTCGATGGAAAGGGCTTTCAGTATTTGCTGCAGGCTCATCTGCGCTTTACCAACTATGGAGACATCACCTGATACTTTCCCTGAAGATGACGAGCTATCGCTGACAGGCAGGAGACGTTGTGAAATGTAGCGATAGACGACGCCCGGAGTGGAGTGCGTATTGAAAAAGTCGTCCGGGAAGTCAAGGGAGAACTGCGACTTCAAACTATGCAGCGCCTCGATAGAGGTTAATGAGTCTAAACCCAAAGATTCGAGGTCGACGTCATCGACGACGTTATTGACGTCGAGGCCCAAGACATCAGCGAGAATCTTCCTTATGTCAGACTCCAATTCAGCTTTATTCGCTGGAGCTGGCGGCACGGACGAGTCGGCAGTGGATGCTGGGCTCAGCGGTCGAGTTTCGGGAAAAGAAGGTTCCGAACCCGATGATGACGAATCAGAGCTAGCTGTCGCAGTCAAAACCCCTGAGACAAGATTAACAATGTTCCTACATGTCGTCAGAGATTGGGCGTCGAGTTCAGCATCAGGGAAGGTTTCCTTGATTTTCGCCAAAATCTCGATGGACATAAGAGAGTCGACGCCCAAGGTTTCGAGATGAGTATCCAGGCCAATGTCTGCCACGCTAATAGCGCACGTTTCACGCACGATCTTCAGAACTTTGACGTCAACTGGAATCCTGGGAGTCCTAAGTTGTTGCGAAGAAATGACGGCTTTCGCTTTAACTGCAATAATCAGTAGGACAACACGGAACAAATTTAAATGTCATCACTTACTAGGAGGGACAGATCCTCCCGCATGAGCCAATCCTTTTCTGAACGTGCTAAGGGGCAAACGGCGGAAAGCCATGTCCTGTAAGTGAGCCACTACTCGTCTTGGCTCGCCAAGATGAATTGCATAGGCCTCTGCTACAATGGTGTTCCTATCCAAGGATGACAGACTGCAATAAACCTCGTAGGATGCAGCAGCGTCCACTAATTCTGGGAGAACCGTGACAGAGCCCACCGCACTGCAGATGAAAGCGTCATTAACACCGCCCTGAAGGTTCGCGATGAAACCGGGTACGTGAAGAAGCGTGTCCACAAAGTGGGGATCCGCGACGGAAAGCTGTGAGTCGTTATCGACTGGCAGGCTCACGGATGCATAGCCCTCCTTGCCTTCGACGTCCACAGTGAGTGACTTGACGGTGTGGTATTCCTTTGAATAATCAACAACACGAGGGAAAATCACCTCATACAAGGTGCGCTTGGAGAAAGATTCAGGCGCCTGGCCTTCCTTAGATCTGAAGACTGCCGTCGCGCGACGTCCAACGACATCCAGGGACCTAGCCAATTTGTTGCTGACGACCGATACGGACTGTAAGCGATACGTGCCGCGAGCATGGGTGATATCCTCTGAGGGAAATCCAAAACGGGAAGTTACGACAAAGTTACCACTTTCTTCCCCAATAACGATGCTGAGGATGACAGTCCTAGCAATGGTCTCGCTGTACACGAGTGGCTTAACGAACTCCATCTCATGGATAGCTACGCGAATAGGGTCATTTTCGAGGCCAAGATGGAGTCGTGCTCGCGAGACACCGGCGAACACCTGCTCAATATACACAGAAGCGGGACAAAGAGCCGAGCCTCCAACAATGTGACCAGAGATCGCTTTCGCCAAGAGCGCAATAGGCGTTTCAAATACCGCGACCATCCCGTTGCCTTCAGAAGGGTGCTGGGAGCACGTCCCAAGCAAAGAAGATATGGGATTCAATGATGGCTTGGGTATAGTCTGAGCGGCTGCCACTGCAATTATGTCTTCCTCTTTGAAAGGAACCCAGAACGACGAGCCCGAAAAGGGGTAAGAGGGTAAACTCACGCATGATCTTGAGGTCAAGTGAGCAAATACTTCGCGCCATGACAGGTCTATACCGAGGACGTAGAGCTGCGAGAGACAGGCCGCGAGAGTCGCCCATTCATCGGCTGATTTACGAAGAGATGCAAGCAAGGGAGATGATGGGACCATGGACTTGAGCATTGGTAGAGTGGTACTATGCGGACCTATCTCAATCCAGGCGTCGACTTGGCCAAAATCTGGATAGTGCAGCAAAGATTGGATACCCTTCTCGAATTGAACCGGCTCAGCGCAGTGACGTGCAAAATATTCGCGATTGAAAATGGAGGCATCATGGGGCATGATCAGATTCCCGTGAACGTTTGAAATTATTGGAAGGTCCGGAGCGTGAATGGCGACTTGTTCCGCATGCTGAGTGAGTTCTTCAACCAGCGGTTGCATCGCGGCTGTATGATATGCGAAAGGAACGTTAAGGATCATCGACTTACAACCCACGTGAACGTCAAAGTGCTTCTTGAGCTCCTGGAGCTGAGAAATCGGTCCTCCAACAACACAATCGTTGGGACTGTTGAAGCATGCAATTGTAGTCTCAGAGAAAGATTCCGAGGAGGCTAATACATCCTCCACACGGGAAGAAGAGAGGTTTACTGCCATCATCCCAGTGGCGTCCAGGGTGCAAGACAGGAACATAAGTCGTGCGCGGTGTGCCACTAGGATCAATGCACCTTGAAGGGACAGCACGTTGGCGATAACCATCGCTGCGTATTCGCCCAAGCTGCGGTCGAAATCGTTAGTAAAGTCATAGACTTGACCGAGAAAGCTGACATACCTGTGGCCAACAACTACAGAGGGTTTCAGCCCCCATGCCAGCCAAAGCTTGGCGAGAGCGAATTCGAGAGCAAAAATAGCAGTCTGATAGGCTTCAAATTCCTCGGCGGGAGGCTGCTTTCGATTCTCCGCTTGAGCGAGGATGATTGGAAGAATACCGGGGAAGCCTTGAGACGTGAGGATAGAATGGCATTCATCAATGTGCTGCCTGAAAATGGGACAGGTTTCGTAAAGCCCTTTGCTCATCCCCATATATTGACCTCCTTGACCGGAGAACACTAGCGCTACCCTAGGTGGCGAACCAGAGACCTCCTTAACCGAAGTTTCCGTCAACTTGTTGACAAGCTCCTCGTGACTCGCGGCAGTCACAGCGAGACGATGCTTGTACAGCTGCCGTCTTGCAGTCATCGTGTAAGCTATGTGAGAGAGCGGAATATCGGCGCCTTCAGAGCTGAGAAGCCACCGGACGTAGCGGTTCTTCAATTCGATGAGGGCGTCTTGCGACTTGGCCGAGACCCCAAAGACGAACTGTAACTTCGGAATAGGATCCGAAGAGGAGGAGACCCACTCTTCGATGAGAGCTGCCGCATTAGAACCTGCCGCTCCGAAGTTATTGAGCAGGGCGACACGGGGGAGTCCTTCATGAGAGGGGTGCCATGGTGCCGAAGCAGTATCAATAATCAAATTATCGGTCTCAAGAGGTGCAATGCGAGGATTAAGTGTTTTCAACGAGATTTGAGGAGGTATGGTACGGTGCTTCATCATGAGGAGCAGCTTCGCAAGACCCGCAGAACCAGCGGCAGCCTCCAGGTGACCGATGTTGGCTTTGATCGAGGAGACGTGAAGAGGGTTGGCGGATGAATGTTGCTTCGCCAAGATGCTCCGAATGCTCTGCAGCTCAACAGTATCGCCTGCCTGAGTGCCCGTACCATGCGCCTCAACAAAATTCACTCGACCAGGGGGTGTACCCGATCTTTCAAGGAGTTGAGTAAACAAAGCAGCTTGAGTGGCGACATGAGGATGAGTGATGGAATGCGCATGTCCGTTCTGGTTGACTTCGATCCCACGGATGACGCCCAGGATATTGTCGTTCTCCGCAATGGCGTCAGAAAGGCGTTTGACGACAAATAGGCCACATCCTTCACTGCGGCTATAGCCATCGGCAGAAACGTCAAAAGCTTTACACTGCCCAGTAGGGCTGAGAAAATGGGCGCGATCAAGACCAAGATACATCTGTAACAATCAGGTCAATACTTGAGTCAGCTATATTCAAGTGAACCTCACATCGGGACTGGTGATCACATTAACCCCTCCCGCGAGAGCTGCGTTGCAATCGTTGTTCATAAGTGCCCGTACAGCTTGATACAAAGCCACTAAGGAAGAAGAGCAAGCCGTGTCCACCACAACCGAGGGTCCACTGAACTGCATTGCATACGAAATGCGCCCACTTAGAAATGCCTTCAGAGTGCCTAACTCATGTGGTCAGTGACACGAACCACAATCGAAATAATGCTCATACCGGTGCTATAGTAAACATCGACGTCATTGCGGAGGTTTTGAACGTAGTCGTTCGTCGCAGCACCGATGTAACACCCAAATGTATCGGCACGGAAACTTGGCGTAGCATCGGGAACGTAGCCAGCGTCCTCAAGAGCCTCGTAAGCAGTATGAAGCAAAACGCGTTGCTGGGGGTCCATGGACTTCGCTTCACGTGGAGAAATCCGGAAAAAGCTATTATCGAAGATGTCGGGGTTGTCAATGAAGTTGCCAGTGTGAGCTTTCATCGAACGTGTGGAACGAGCATTGGGATTGTTGTAATCTGACACTTTGAAGCGGTGCTCGGGGATCTAAGGAAAGGAGATGAGTCAATTGCATTGGATGCGAGGACGGTACTATACCTCGGATATCGCGTTGATTCCGTTCTCAAGGAGCTCCCAGAGTTTCTTGGTATCTGGGGCTCCAGGCATGTTGACGGCCATCCCAACGATGGCGACAGCATCTCGTCCAAGCTTGGATGAGCCGACTATCGACTTATTCGAGGACAAATCGAGTGATAAGACACGGTCTTTGGGTAAAGAACGTTCCATTCCTCGCATAATGCCATTGCCCGGTCCGAAGTTCAGAAGGCGTACGGCTCCACGCTCGGGCAGTGATGCCTCTAGATCTTTGATGACTAAATCCCAGTTGACTGGTTGCAACAGTAGCATATCAATGATGCACTCTAAGAGAGATGACGGCTCAGTGGAGGCGGAACCTTTGGAAAGAACGTTGCCTGTGAATGTAGACCGTAATGGGATTTCCATGTCGGTGAAGCTCGGGAACTGGATCTGACGACGCTGGACATCGTCCAGGATATAGGTGCGGATGGCCGCACCGTTCTGAGAGTGATAGAGTGTGTCTACCGTTGTCCGATGTACGACGGCGTTGCCTGCACAGTTTGCCGCGAAGGACTCGAGGACGTCTGGGCGCCCTGAAATCGTAACAGAGGTATCATCCATGACCGCAGTTATGTAGAGGCTAGAGCTTGGATCGACCTTGAGAAAGAACGGTCGTCAAAGTGTTAACAGGCACAGAAGCCCAGGATCACTCACGTTATTCGCAGAAAATGTCGCAAGCGCTTCTTCAGCTGTCTCCTTGCTCATTCCTATGAATACAAGGCTCCACGGATAAGACGCGTATTTGTCTTCACCGATCTTGCCCAGTTCCGTGAGCCTGTAGATTTGGCATCGGATGCCCATCCAAAGTACCAGACGATAGGCTTCGACTGCGCGGAAAGTGAAACTTGCAACATCCGTGGAGGTAACGGCAACGCACGCAGGAAGGATGCCTGAGGAGAAACCTGCAACACCGATCCCGTGATCGGCATTCTGCTGCAGAATGCTGCGAAATGGTATGGAAGGCTGGGGAGCAGAAGAAATGAATGGTTCCACGAAGGAGAGATATCGCAAAATTTGTGTGAGGAATAGACTGGACCCAGTAATAAGACTGTTATGAGGGTACAGAGCCACAGGATTGTTGATCAAGCTTTGAGGAGTGGGGAAGTCTGCTAGAGATACTTGAACCATGTCCTTCTCCTCGGGCGAAAGTTGGGACAGTTCCATTCGGAAAGCCTGAAAACATGCAGAGAGCAAAACGGAGCCAGAAGTTGATTCTGCATCCTGAATCGCAATTTGTCGTCTCTCTGCAGTGTTGGCGGATGTGACGCCTTGGCCTGCAAAGACAGGAACATCCAGTTGAAGGACGCAGGCCATCGTCACTGATACTAAAGAGTAAGTCTAAAGCACTTCTTGTTAAGAGGGAATGCCTTGTCAGAGTGGAGATGAATCAAGACCAGTTATTGATACCTATGCAGAGGTCTTATCTGGACCAGAGCACTAATCCTACGGATTTGGTCCAGAGTGTTGCCTAACATGTCTGGCGGCTCAAGCTTCGGCGCAGCGGAAGATCTGGCCCAAAAAATCGGCATTCAACGATCATTTTGGCTTCGAACTGACAAATTTCTTCAAGTAAATTACCTAGCACATGTTCTCTTTAATCATGATTGCGCGCGATATATGGGACAAGGGGATAGCAAGTGCCCGAAGACAGAGATGCACACTGGGTAGTGTTTGTATAATACATAAGCTTGAATGACCGCTCGGATCATGATGTGTCATCTCACCATTTACAATTATTTCATTATTGTTCTATATTACAGAAGCCCGAGAAAGCGTCTCATAACAGAGGCCGGGAAACAGGACATTGGCAAGTCCCCGAGTGAAGGCGATTTTCAACCCGAGCTAAAGATATTGCCTAAAGGTTTGCTGCCTGGTTCATACAATTGGGGCAATGAGGCACATAGACTGGATGAAGAGATACATAGACTGGATGAAGAGATACACAGACTGATGAGGAGGCACAGGGACTGGATGAGGAGGCACATAGAATAGATTAGATTACAGTGGGAGCTTGCACAGGACGTTGCTGCCGCGATAAGACTAAGCACGGACAAACTGTTGACGCGTGTTGTGCAACGTCCTTCATCTGCTTTCATGCCGACTCATCTCGTGGCTCCTCCCAAAGTCCGAGATAGGCGACCACAGAGTCCAGACTTCCCAGAAGAACCAGCGCGGGGACTTGCCTTCTGCGACCTCGTACTGTACGCTGTCTCCTCCGTATCGCCTTCCGCCTGCGATATAACAATGCGCTCTTCTAACTTACGAATTGCATTATTCTCCAATGGCTGTGGACGCGAAACATCTGAAAGCTCTACTCGAACTTATCCAGGGATCTGGCCAGAAAATTCTATCATCCCTGGAATCGCAGTGTACCAGTGGAGCTATACCTCCTCATGACATCTACGAAGCGACTCAAACACTTCTTGGGGCCGCTGGGATGATGTCTGAAGTTGTTCAAGATCCTGGCATGAGGTGTCTGCAGATGTGTGGCTCCGTACGTCTTTGTATGTCTTTCCTAAGAGAGTCTAGCTTAATATTTCACAGTTCTTTGAGGCCCGCGCCCTCCACATTGCTGTCCGTGCCGGCATTCCAGACCTGTTGGCCAAGGCACCCGGCGGTAAAATGTCTGCCCAGGAGCTCGGCAAGGCGACTGGCATCGAGCACAAAAAGCTTGCTCGAATCCTCCGTCTGCTCGCCACCAATCACATGCTCTCTGAGGTTGGTGTTGATGTCTATTCCAACAATCGCATAAGCCAGGCTCTCGTCAACAACCCGGGACTGTGCGCGTACATCATCCACTAGTGCGTACCTTACGAGCTTTTGTTGATTGACCGCTCAATCGCGATGGCTTCTAGCGGCGAGGAACCGTATCGTACCTCGGATGCGCTGATGTACAAACTAGACACTCCTGCTGGTCATTCTTACGATATTCTGGACGCCGCATTCTCGGACGTCTATGGCAGAAAACCACGATGGGAATGGCTCGAAGAACTTGACGAGAAGACCGGCCAGCCTCGAGAACAGCTCGCCCGATTTGGTATGGCCATGCTCGGTGCAGGAGATGTGGAAGTGCCCGGAGTACTGGAGGGTAAGTCGAAGCTACCTGATATCACTTTGTTATCTTAAACTCTCCACTAGATTATGCTTGGGGTAGCCTTCCTAAAGATACTCTGGTCGTCGATGTGGGAGGTGGTGTCGGTCAAATGTGTATTGCACTTGGTCGCAAATTCGACAACCTTCGGTTCGTCGTTCAAGATCGCGCTCCTGTCGTTGAGCAGGGCAAAGAGATCTGGAAGAAGCAAGCTCCGGAACTTTTGAATCGTGCTGTGCTCCAAGCACATGACTTCTACCAAGTTCAGCCTGTTAAGAACGCTGACATTTACTTCCTTCGTCATGTCTTGTAAGTCTCTTACTGTCTATTCTGCGCCACCGCTCAATAGCTTCTTAGGCACGACTGGTCCGATGAAGACAGCAAGGCCATCCTGGCCGCCATCAAACCGGCTATGGGACCCAGTTCGAAAATCCTCCTCGCCGAGCAGATCATGGTGTGCGCAATCGGCGACGACAGAATCAAACGTGCTCCTTACCCGTTGCCCAGCAACTATGGTAACCCAGCAAGATTCAGTCATCAACGTGATATTAACATGTGTGGCTTAATCAACGGTATTGAGCGCTCTCCTTCTGAATGGGATGAGCTCGTTAGCTCTGTGGGATTGAGAGTATTGAAGTTCCACGAATGTAGATCTCAGATTGGTATTATTGAGATAGGCTTGTAGAGGGTTTTGTATTCATGACTGTATAGTATTAAAGATTTGCATTCAGGTCCCTTGACAGCTACATGGAGTGCGCCTAAGATCAACTAAGCTACTTGTTGGAGCGGTCTCCCGTAGTCAGATAAGATAAGAGAAGAGTTATAATTTTGACAATAATGATGACGGCACTCCGGCTTAAGCGGATTCGTAACTATCAGCCACTTAAACCCAACACATGCAATACACTATGTATAAGCAACGATCAGAAGACCAATCGACGAGCGCGAGGAGTACGGTCTTCAATAGGATCCTAACCATCCGACGTTGGGTGTTCTATCTCTGTTACGTGGGCAATTGTTATCCCTGTACATCAAAATATGACTAATCTGAACGTTAAACTTGAACGAACACTTAAGGACGATCAGCCGCCCAATTTGGCAGTGGCTCATCTAGACGCGTCCGTGTACAGCGTGTCGTGAATGGAGACTGCGTTGTCCTGCATACTTTTGGAGATGTATTAGGGACTTGGTGCAACAGCCACCGTGACAGTGCCACATGGTGGCTCGGTGCCATTTTATCGATATGTGCAGACAAATATCTTATTTAATCCACTAAAACTGCTCCTTTCAATTCCATAAGTTGTGAATATGTATTAACAAGTATTCTGCAAGTCTGAAGTCATGAAATAGACTGAGAAGTTATACAGTATTGTATACACGATATCCTATAATGAGCTAAAGATATACGAGGTGATAAACCGATAGTGGACGTGTATTATTTAGCTACACCCTGAACGCCAAAGACGATCACGCGAATCGCGTGAACGAGAACGGTGCCCGTTTGATCAACGCCGGATTTCGACATGACAGGATAGCTTCAGGCCTGGTCATCGATAACTGCAGGTCTACAGTAAAGGTACGTCCCCATCTATTACTCTTTGACTCAATTGAACACTAATGCTTTGACCTATTGCTCTATCGGTTGTTCTTACAGCGGTTCTTGGGCTACCAGGGCACAGTATTTTATCGGAAGTATAAGTCGACTCAACGTTGCATCTGACCAGAGCAAAACACACAAGAAAGATACTTCATAAAAATTTCCAATACATTTTAATTGTTGTCGCCGCGTCCAAGTAACCGCAGATGCCCATCGAGGTAATTTAACGTACACCATGCACCCTTCGCGTCGTCTAGACAGTGATAAACCGCTCAAAGTACTGCTCGACAACAGACCATCCCTGATCCACCCCGTTGACCAGAGAATATGGCAGTAAACCAGGTGTCATGGTGCCGACGTGCCCATCGGGACGAACCACGACGATGGCGCCACTACTCTCGTCCACGCCCCACTTTTGATGCAGGGGATGATCAAGGATGATGTTGGGAATGGCCGGGTTTTCGATTGCCTGCGACTTGGAATACGGAGACACGATGGGTATATCGTCGCAGAAGAAAGTGTCGGGGTCAAAGAGGGTCGAGTTGGGGGTTGTCGTCGTATTGGGCAAGTGGGTTGGGAAGAGGGCGGTTTGGACGGAAGCCAGCGGAAGGGAGAGATGGCTGGTCGTGGTCAGGCATGCGAATCGTATCAAAGGATGGAAGTCGCAAGCGAGCAACTGAGGAGAGTTGCCCCCGGCGAAACGGGAAATGACACGATGCCAAAGACCATTTGAACGTGTGATGACGGTCCTCAATTGTTGAACGAGGTCCAGCCGACCGGGGGCAAGGATATCTCCGAGACAGATGAAGACGGTGAAGTGTCCGTCGAATGGCATGGTTACGTCCAAGATGCGTGTAGGTTTGCCGTCGCGATATCGCGTCACGTCCGCTGGGAGGATCCTGCTTCCTGCTGCGAGACCAGGACATCCAAGAGCCCGTGAAGACTCGGAAGAAAGCTGAGGAACGGAAGCTACCATAAGGTTCGGTTCGTAAGTGATACTGGTCCCGGCTTGATATGCAAAATGCTGGCGTTGGAACTCAGCCAGATGGACCTTGCCAACACCTGTGTTTTTGCTGTGCTCGGAAAACAGTTGAATGAGTTCGGTGTCCATCGAGATGAGCTGTTTTGCAACTTTTTGTCTTTCAGCGGCATATGTAGACAAAACTGTGAAAAATATCAGTTTAAAGATAGATACATATCATTTCTAATATGACATACGTTGGCGATTTGCGATGCCGAACTCGACAAGAGCGAGCTTCAAAGCCAAATTATGCGCGTCAAGGAGAGAAGTATTCATCCCTAAACCACCTGGACCGCACGTTAACTCCGGAAAAGCTGAAAAAGTGGAACGAAAATCCTACCTTTCGGACTATGAAGATGGGCCGCATCGCCCGCAACAAAAATTCTCTCATTGACGTCGAACGACGACAGGATGCGCTGCCCAACAGAGTAGATGGTGTACCAATGAATATCTTCCCATGAGAGCTTAAAAGGATGGAAGGCTTTATGGACGGTAGTGATGACATCCTGCAAGGCTGGGTGGGGAGTATTGCCTTGAAGCTGGCAGTACAGGCGAACGCAATCCTTCCCATTGATAGGTTCTCGAGGAATGATCAAAACGGTACCATGATCACTCTGGATGATGCTGAATGTAAGCGTGTCAACAACGCCAGTTAAATCAGGAAAGCCGAGCAGCTTACGCAAGCTTCCTCATATCAGGGAAATCCGTCACAGTACCGACAACATCCAAAGCTGACCAGACAGAATCATGGCTGTTTCCTTCAAGCTTGACACCATAACGAGTGTCGAGGAGGCGACGAACTTGACTTTTGCCACCATCGCAGCCTACAAGATAGCGAGCTCGAACTTGTCTGATTTCGCCGTATTCAGACTTCAATGATACGGTGACCGGGCCATCGGGGTTGTTAACATCGAGCATGGCATCTTCAAATGCCCAAGGCCGGAGAACTTCGACTCCAGACAAAGCTTTCAATCGCTCGCCAAGTATGCTCTCAACGAGCCCTTGTCGGATACCAAGACTATTCAAAAACGATGAAGAATACAGTAATGCAGTTCAAGGACGTGACTAACCTGTAGCAATCTTCTATATCCAGCTCGGGAGGGAAGAAAGTGTTCAACGATGTGCATGTTGGAGTGGGACCATTCATTACCTATAGTACATCAGACCGCGATCTGAGAGTAGATCCATTGATTGAGCAGACTTACCCAGAAGGATCGAACATACATTTTCGCACCCTGAGCTATGATGGCGTCACCGACATCGAGACTGCGCATAACCTCTATCGTCCTGGAAAATTGTAAGTTTCCAACGTAACTAAAGGGACTAGAATTAGTAACTTGCCTACATTGAAGAGCATCGCCGCGTCCCTTTGCATGATCTGAGGGGAGATTTGAGTCGATGATGATAGGTTTGACGCCCAGTTTCGCAAGGCAATACTAGTATTTTTCAGAAGAGACTACAATGTTGCAATACCGAAAACACTAACTGCAAGCATCATTCCAGCCGGACCTAGAAATAAAATGGATTGATATTTAAAGATTATCGTTGATGCATGAGACACATACCGGCTCCAACAATGAGAACGTTGTGGACCATATCAGGAGGCCCAAAGAGAGATTCAAAATGGCTTGAAGCCGGCTGGGAAGGCATAGCATTGACGAAAGACATGCTTGCAGTGAACGCAGAAGCGACAGGCATCCATTGGTATGTATAAGATCTTTGAAAAGTGGGAACGGCAGTAACACCAGGTACACTGGGTCATGGCGGTCGAGATTCGGAATTAGGTGGACATGATCTGTCGTCCGCAATGACGCTGGGCCAATGCTGGTTCCCTGCGGGCGCCTCGCTGTTGCCGGATGGAGCAGAACAGGAAGAATGGCGATATGAACAGAGATGCATAGTTATCGCCTTGGGGGTCGCCAACTGGTGCAGAGTACAGGTCGACCCATCGTTTTTCCGGTGCGGGTGTGGGTGGGTTACGGATACGTGTGGATTCCGGAGGCCGGTCCCACTGCGATCCGTTTGTTTCAGTTTGGCTCCGCTAGCTCTCGGGACTACAGCCAAATATTCGACTTCAGTAGTGATCCGAGTTGCCATGCATTGCGTGCTCCACAGAAAGTTCGGAGTCCGGCTATCTCACACGCGGGTACCTGCGAGATACCATCCAATACTCCGGGATCATGTTTGAAGGTGAACAAGGAAGGAAGAGGTGGGATGACCCGGATGAGTCAGTAAGTGTGATTCTGGCTTTGGATGTCTGCAAGTATATCATACTATACGTGCTGGTGCTGGTGAGCGAGAAATAGGATTAAATCAAGATTAAATACAGTTTACGAACGAAGAGGCGTGAGATTATGATCTCGCTAGGTGCGTGCCTCTCCTATAACAATTTTCTTCTACTTGTTGGTTGTCGTTCTGTATGCACTATCTACATTCACGCCTTCAATTGGAACTCTTGGATACCATGATATCAATATCATAAGGGTTTCTTAGTCTGCATATGATACCGTGTTCAGTAGCGAAGTTCGAACTACAAGTGTCTGATATGTTGGAATAATCGAACCCCGTGATATCCCAAACGCAACACACCCCTTTCAATCGCGTCTCCTTGCCTAATCTCGATCCTGATATTCGTGCCCGCGCAATATGTATGTAGTATTTTTCATTCCTATTGTTCATATACTATCCTGTTTCAGTGTATATTACTTTTGGTCATTCAATCTCCTTTTGTAGTTCTAGGTATTTGTGGTGCACTGCCCGAAGCATAATCCATATGTTCTCATTGCTTATCTTATCGTAGTTACTTCACCTCGTAACTCCTTGTAGTTCACTATGGACGCTTTCAGTTAAATAGGACTTCTAAGTCTTCTTAACCTCAGTCTTTCAGCTTCTAAAAACTGAGGTAAGCTTGATTATTTATTATTTGCTTTCATGTACTTATAGGTATCTCTGTACTCCTAGATCTCGCATCTAGTTTCTTACATGATACCACTTAGCAGCAAAGTGATCTATCAGATTACATCCAATATATGAATCCCTAAATCTCCGTTCAACTAGCATGACCAATATTACACACTTTACAGCAACTATACATTAACTGCATGGGTCTCTTATTGAGTGAATATATATACCATAATATGATGGTTTGTATTCTACAGTGCTCCATCAGCTCGCATCGCGTTCATATTTTCGGCATTTTGAAGTGCAGACCTCAGTCAGACTCGATCATACGATTTTACCTACACTTAACGTTTCCACCATTCGAGATTACTCATTGAATGGGTAACAGATGATGCGATACAATTGCTGAAGCGCTCTGAAGGCTGGCACAAGTTTAGCCACACAGAGCCCCACGGAAGAAGAGTAAAGCGATTACAAATGGAGGAATATATATTCTTATCTATAACAGGTTACGAAGAACCCCGACGCGATAGCAACAAGACACGAAGCCTCTTCTATTGTCCAGCACCGCCTTTGATGATATCAGCAGCCTGGTGCAAACACGTCAACGATAACACCGCACAGTATGTCATTCGAAAAACAGACCTTTTCAGCCAATGCATAAACCGCAGACTGGATTTGCACTGTCGGGATGGCAGGGAACACACTCGCGTCCACGATGCGCAAGTTCTTGAAGCCGTAAACCTTGAGCTCGTTATCAACGACACCTCCCTTGTTCAGCGCTCCCATAGCCGCGCTGCCACAGATGTGATGGATTGTGAATGCAGTCTTCTGGATAAAGTCCGTCAAGTCGTTATCTGAGGTGACGTTGGCACCAGGGGTAACCTCTCCAAGGCGAATGGAGTCAAAGGTGGAGGATGCCATGACTGCTCGCAGGCGCTTCACAGACCAGAGAAGGATTTGACGATCCGCGGGGGAGGAAAGGTAGTTGGGGTCAATGACAGGTGGATCGGTGTAGTTGGCGGACGCCAATCGGATGGTGCCACGAGACTCGGGAGTAACAAGAACGGGTACAACAGCCACAACCTATGTTTCAATCATTAGCTACGGTTAGGCAGTTGATTCAAGAACTCACATTCGTCGGTGTTGGAGGTCCAAAGGAGGTAGAGTCGAACAAGTACTGGATGTTGTTCCTGTCTGAGGGCAGCATTTGGTGGTAACGCGCTTTCCACTGCTGCAAGAGGTTCTTCGGCACCCGCTCTGTGGCCATACTTCCTCCCAGGTCGGAGGAGAGTTCGCCGGTATGCAAGTTCGTGTAGTTGGACTGAATCTCTTGGAAAAGAGTATCGTTCAACCATTGAGCAGTTGTCGTGATGTTGGGGGTGACCTCATATGTCAGGGCCGGGAAGATATGGTCCTGCAAGTTGGATCCAACACCAGCCAGGTCCTGAACGACGTTAATTCCTTTGGACTTCAAGTGTTGCTCGGGACCTATTCCGGAAAGCATGAGAAGCTTCGGCGTCTGTGCTGCCCCAGCAGCAAGGATGACTTCACGACTCGCATAAGCTGTCTTTTTAACTGGATAAGGACAATAAGTAGTTGATGGCGACCTCTTCAAGATGGCTACTTACCGCCTTCCTGGAAATACTCAACACCTTGAGCGACACCATTTTTGAGGATCAACTTGGACACATAGCTGCCAGTTGAAACGTGGTAGTTGGGCAAAGCAGAGGCAGGTCGAAAATAAGCCGTCGCCGAACTGCTTCTAGTCGAGTTCCTGGGGTCAATGGTCATTGTATGGTATGCCGTCCCAATCGAAGTACCAGCGCTATAATCTATAATTGGGAGATTAGGACCAGACTTATTGTGGAAACCTGCGACGAAGTAGGATCCAAAGTTTTCTTGCCATGCAGGGTAGGAGACGTGAACGGGACCATCCGCAGACGAGTACAAGCTAGTTTTTGTAAGAATCTGAAGAGCCGCTGCAGGAGGGGTGAAGGTCGTAGCCTGTTACGAATAGGTTAGACCAATCGTCAATCCACGTTCGAGGCAGTTATACCTTGTTGAAATATTTCACGATGCTGTTCCATGCCCAAGACGGGTCCCGTGCAGCCGCCGCCCACTCATCGAAGACCGAAGGCGCACCTCGCGCGTACGCCATATAGTTCACAGCACTGGACAAAAAAAATAAGTAAAAACGTCAAATCGAAAGACGAAGTGAATTTCACACCTTCCGCCTCCTAAAGTGAAACCTTGCTGGTAGGCAATGCTTCGGTTTTGAAGGTAGGGTTGGGGAGTGGTCGTGAAGTTCCAATCGACAGCGGTATTTGCAAGGTCAATCTCGAGGCCTGGAGTGTATGTCAAGGCACTGTCAACCGAGCTATAAAGACCATATTAGGCCCTAAAATTTAGCAAGCAATGTGAATTCTCAAACTTTTGGCCAGCTTCCAGGACAAGAATGGAGGAATTAGGATCCTCTGCAAGTCGAGATGACACAACGAGACCCGACAGTCCTCCTAAGATATAGATTTAGTGAGATGAAAAGAATATTCCACAAGCAGAGTTACCTCCTACAACGACATAGTCATACTGAGCGCTCGCATGGGACAGAAGAGCCGCCAGGAACACGAAGCTTGCCAGGAAGACCATTCTCAGAAAGAAGCCGGATGGACAAAGAAGACACCATCGGGCCGTAATTAATGGATATTATACTGTCCTGCCCGAGGAGCAGCGACGAAGGGCACAAGTCACTCTGGGTACCGTGGAACCAGCGTACATGGGAGTTGATGGCAGATGATGGCGCACCGCAAACCGGTGGCGCTCCGCATCAATTTTCCCATACCTCTGGGACCTCGAGCTCCGAGCCTAGACTCTTGAGAACCTCTTCTTTTGTTCCGTTGGCTTCTGCGCTTCGTGTGCCTTACACCACTTACTTCATTATTTGAATGATACATAGTAGCAGAGGCTTTAATCGTTGGGGATTGTAGAAGATAGGATAAAATTCTGGCTAACTGCTACCAGGCTCATATACCCTGAGTCTGTATCTACTGGAATATTTGAAGGATCGCATTATGTATCAGGGAGTCGTTGAGGACGTGCAGGAGTTGAGTCGGATTTGCCTGGAGCTCGAGCCTCGATTTAGCAAAGCGACGAGTCTGGAAGCTTAGGGCTTGAGAGCCAGATCCTAGAGTGTCAATACGCGGTGTAGGTAGGACGACGCGGCGTGCAGTTTGTGTGTACGGGGACTCGGAGTAACGTAGATGAACATGGGATACGCGCTCGAGGCCGCTGGAGACGCGGTATGTAAAAAATTAGTTGCTTGATGACGCCAGCGAAAGAACGAGCGCTTCTAACGATTCCTTATCTTATCTGATCCACAGCAACGGCCTGCCGCTCGTCATCCTCCATGGCATCTGCATCCTCTCTGCCCTTTTTGAGCCTTTTTTGTCACCGTAATGGTTTGAACGGCGGTTCTCAAAAGAACTGCTTCTAGATTTCCTCCATGGCTCATTTGTCTTCCCGGCTCTAGCGGCGATGAATGGTAAGCACGTATTAAACAAGTACCAAAAACGAGCTTACCAGTGCGAACACCTTTTCTTCCTCTGTATCAGGAATATCATTGCACAGGAGTCTCCAAGTATGGAGGGCTCCAAACACCAGATCCTTATTAGATCGCATGTCATGGTAGGTCGGTGCGCTGGGCTGCTCGGAGATCGTCACTCACCATGAGTACATGGTAGATATCGTCCTTCTGCGAAGTTGCGAGTCCAACGGCCACCTGGGCACTGATATGGACGCTGGCGGTACCTTCATGACGTGGAATGAGTGGGCGTTGGTCCCGTTCCTGCCACCTGGCTGACTCGCATTGCCTTCGGCTGCAAATTCCTCTTCGTCCTCATCTTCCTCCGGAGTCCTGAGCGTTGTTATCAAGCTGCTCTTGTAGCCTTGCGCTGGTCGCACGCTACACTTCGAGCTCTCCTTCGACCTTCGTGAATCCATTAACAACCTATATGACTAAATGAACACGTCATTTCCGGTTCAGCAAGGTGGTCCGCTCGCGCAGTTTCCTGCTCATTATGAGCAGCATCACGGGCAGCTGCATCTTGCCTAACCTCGAGGTCCTTCAATAGCTGTCCTTTCCGAGCGCACTTCTGCACGACTGCGGCTGAAATGACAAATGTTCGTCAAAGGTGAGCAATTCTCTCAAGGATAGGAATATTGGCTTTTACATTCCATCCGATTCACCACCACCTAGAAGTTTGTTATGCCCTGAAGAGGTGTTATTCCTGCCCCGCCTGCTACTCTTTCGCTTAGCGTAATGCCTGCCGCTCATGCAGGCGCCTGACATCCTTCAGCAGGGGAAGCTTTCGCTATCGCTATTACTGACTTTCCACAACCCAGGAGGTACGGGTCTTCGTTGCAGCTGGAGTTTTTGTGTGTGCATTAACGTTGCTGTTCTCGCTTCCAGCAGTGGCTGTTCAGTCAGTGTCTTCCTGACAGCTCTACATCTGGCCAGTGGCGGTGATGATCCAGCAGTGTGGTAGCGACGGGGGGAGATCGTTACACAGAAAGAAACGGCACTTGGAAATTGTCTTGGAACATGGATGAGTCGTCACATTCATACTCTCTAAAGCTGTAATGATTACTATCACTTACCAACGGACACACCGAGCGTGTATGATCGCTATCTATCCTGCAAACTCAAGATCCACACAACCTACCGTGAATTCGCCCTCCGCATTCCAAACTAACCTGCTTCTCCCCAGCCTGGGCCAAATCTGGTCTGAAAGTTCCAAACACTTCGGTTACAATTATATGTCCGCTGACCGCTCCTCCCACCCAAATGTCCGAACCGAAATCTTTCTGTGAAACTTCAAGTCTCTTGGAGTCCTGTTGTCTCTACGCCAAGACTAGAGTTACCTGGATGACTAAGCTACCGGTCCGACTCCCTGAGTCTTTGTACCTCAAGCGCTGGAAGTGCAGCTTGGCACTACTGGATTTTCTCATGGAACGCTATTGCGGACCATCGCAACGTAATGTTCTTAGTCGATGTTTTCCTTTCGCGCGCTTGATAGGTTTGTTCTGGAGGATGCCCAACTGACGCAGATCATATTCGCGTACGATATCGCTTACATCGGAGCCTCCTGGAAGCGATTAGGTGGACGCATATCCCCACTCAGCCTATATGCAAATTTGTTGTTTCTTTTCATGTATCTTATCGGGGTGCACAGACAGTTTTAGTTACAGTCCAATCACGTTGGTAGTATCCTAGGATAAAAGTTTTCGAAAGAGAAGATCGCGTATATTCTGAGCGTAAAAAACGATCGGACATCAAAGTTTTACCTACTGTCCAAGTGATGAAGTACGTTCAGAAGGCAGCTAGCTACCACGGATGTAAGTTAGTTGCGTCGACTCAGACAAGGGGGATATCATGCGCTCCACATATTTAGATGACGTAGCCGAAGATTCCTGGGACGCCAATTTTGTCAGGATGAGTATTTCCATGGGTATATAGCATCTAGCGGGAAATTTTACGTGCTTCTTCTACATATGCGTAGTCGAAATGTGCGAGACAACGTAACCACGTTTGGAATGTGGCTCAAGATCTGGACAACTTGAGCATATATTTGTCGTTTATTCCCACGATGCCGCTGCTGGCCATGCACTAAAGATGGAGTGCGATACTGTTATCCAATAATTGACCTTAGAGGAGCTCGATATCCCGTTATTGTTATCACATGCGTTCCCTTGACATGATATTGTTGATGATTACAACGATTCAAAGCCTTGCCGGCAAAGTGAAGGAGAGCCGGCAGTACGGGAAGATGAATATTAAATCGGTTTGAACTATGCACATGCTTCTAGAGACCTTGAAGGAGCAAGATAATACGTGTGACAATTGCTCTAGATTGTATGGAACGAAAAAATACTGAATCTACTACCTGGGCAAGTGGTGCCTGCTCCGCATGGCTTGATATTAGAACTTTTCGCAGGTACGAAATAGATGTTCTTCCACTTGCATTATCAGTCTAATTCCGTTTTCTTCGGAATGCTGTACTTGCAGATGAATCAGTAACTGAAGTTTGGTTAGTTAATGCCAGAAACTCGAATGTCGATTCTTCTGCCGCTTTTGCAAAAATGTATTCTGCAACCCTTCATTATGGTCACTGCCATTCGGAGCGCACTGGATAGTGCTCAGAAAGCATTGCAGTCACTATTTCGGCGCCAATTTAATCCTTTATTATGGCTATTGTCACTCCGAGCGCCCTAGATAGCTCTCAGAGAGTGCTGCAGTTACTATTTCGACGCTAAGTTTCTTAGGCTTAAGCGAGCGCTCATCAGTGACAACACATCACGGCAGATGCCGGTGCCACGAAAGTGGCTTCAAATTCGGTGAGGTTGCCAGAGCCCTTGCTAGCAAGGGGATTGTAAGCAAGGAGATATGAGGCGACATTTCCTGTCCCGGTGTCACGGCGATCTGGGTCGGTTAGGCTACAGCAGACACCGAGTAAATCACGCAATAGATCCAATACATGCGGGTCCCCCAGCAGCAGCATCGAAATTTATTTCCGATAGATTGTCGTCCTGCTGGAGGACATGCAATAGGAGCTTATAAGGGTGATAAATATCTACAGCTATTCCAAAAATCGGTGTCGCAAATGCACGAAATCCGCTTCAGGGTTCTTGTTTAGTTATAGAGGCCCGTTTGGAGTGAACTAGTCCTAAAAAGTTCCTCCTCGTCATCAAACACAGGTATTGGCAGGGAAACATCCCAAATGAGGAATGTGAAGGATGGCAGCGCTCCAAACAGGCTCCAAATGTAAGCACAGATGGCTGAAGCGAATTTCGTCGAAATGCGACTCCGAACATTGGAATAACTGTTCATCTGTATACACCCAATTGTCCGGCTTCATGCTCAGGAACGGAGGAATGCAGGCGGAAAGCTCGCTAGGGCAAGCTCGCTATTGCAAATATTGGCCATCACTGATATATGCAATTAAAAAAGAACAGATACAGCCTTCACCCATCAAGTGGGACACCGAATGTCAGAGCGTCCCGGAAAAAGGGATCTTATATCTGCTGATGAATATTCTAAAGGTTCTTATGAGTGACAACTATATACATACCAAATTTCGTATGGAAATACAAAGGAATACTGCTTAGATGAGAGGAATCTGTGTGAAGCGTCGTTATCGGGGCAAAACTAGTAAGTAGGACGCATCACATCACGAAATCATACACTCATAGTTACTAAATCAGGCATATGTAACCTAATCTCCCCGACATCGGGCAGAATTAATCCTTTTCGTCCTCGTCATCGAAGTCAATAGTCTCTTCCTATTCCTAGTACGACTTGAGAATATATAGGGGATGCTAATATGTTTCTGGTCAGTCATTTGCACCTCAGCACGGTGAGCATCGTTATAAGCGAATGTTGATAAATATAGAACACTTCGATGTGATGTCCGGGAAATATATTCTTATCATATTTGCAGTGGAATAGCCTCTGCGAACTCGTCTACACAGATCAGCATTTAGAAAAAATATATTAATCGTAGCTACTGGCAATTAGTATTCTATATAGTCAAAGGTTTTGGGGAAATGCTGCTGTTTCTGTCTCAGCAAAAAACATTGCTATTTCTCTGTCACACATACATTTGAGTAGCATCTTTTCCTCAGTTCTGGCGTCTCAAAAAGTAGATGGATATATTAATGGAGAACATGCAAAAAAATCGAAGCAAAATTTGACCAAGATCAAATGAAAAATTGTCCCACTTGGTGAGTGAAGACTGTAGATTCAGTAGACCATTTATGCACGAAAACTATACCAAGAAATCTCTTCGCTGCCGAAGCTGAGCTTCTTGATGACAACAGTGTGGTCTTCGATGTTTTCGCCTTCTCTAGTCTCATTCCAGAATCCCATCTTCCTCGGAGAGTCTAGCCCCTGGGTCCAAACACGGCCACTTTGGAAGGAGCTCAAATTGGGAAAGCGCATTCTCCGACAAACTACCGAAAATTCTGTTCAGTCAAAACTGTGCCCCAATTTCATTTTGTCGAACAAGCTCCAGTGATGTAAAAAGGCCAGGATTACTGACGTGGAGCCCAATGAAGAGCACTTTAAAGTTTAGGATTGCACTCAACCAAATTGTCCGATTTAAGAATAGCATATTTTATTGATAGCATGTTTTACGAATAGCATGATTTATGAATAGTATAAATAACCTTTACTGTACAATTTCTATGTAAACAGTGCTGGTAAAATTTAATCACCCAACAATGTGTTTTACAAATTTTTTGTCTCTCGCAAAAGAGTGGGGCGTCAGCTATATATTAGTGCATGTATGTACACGAGACGGCCATTGGAAGACCATCTGAAGGGGTCGTTTCCGCAAATAGCGGGGCTATGCATGTATGATTATCGCAGCCCGCATCTCGCTTGCTAATTATAGCCTAATAATATTAATAAGTGTTTTGGAGGATCAACTAATGTTGCGAATCTGATGGGAGAAGCAACACGCCGGAGAACGTCGGTTACGTGAAGATTTACTTGGATTGATGATCAATGTCGTTCGGGCTCAGGAAGCCTGTTGCTTAATACTTTGCAATGCGTAACTCTGTTTGGAAATCCCGATACTTTTGAGAAACTCTGGGTTGCTGCTGACTTAGCAGAAACTCATACGAAAGGGGTTCTGTGAAAGTCGGCGGCGTCGGCCGTGGGCCCCTGAACGATGATCACGTGTACTGTGCCCTGATAGGAAACGAGTCACTTAAAAAGTAATTTATCACAGTGAACGAGCACCGCTACGAAATTAGGCTCGTTATATAGGGATAGCATTCTGCATTTATTGATGTAAAACTCGGAATTTTAATGGAAGAGATGAGGTCTTAATAAATGTATTTTAAACAGAACTGGCAGCCAGTGGGAAATAAATCAGCTCAGCAATAGCCAAAATATGCCATCAACCACCACTCCCTTGTGAACAGTTTCTTCATCACATCCTCATTCTGCTGCCAAATACTTGGGTATTTGAAACAGCAATGGATAACATAGTCTATTGCATGGGTGAAATTTTGCATAATATTAGGTCACATAACAGAACAAGAAAAGATGCAGTATCAAAATTTATTGAAATTCAACAACCTTTCGTATTCAAGGCAGTACTCTCCACCTTCTTCACCTAAATTCCTGAATAACTTATTTGTGTTTAGATTTATAATGCACTGTTAAAGTATCTTATGTAGAGTAAATCTCATAATGTGGGTTGTATACTCAGAAAATGACAATCTGTTCTCCTGGAAAAGATCAAATCTAACATGCTCAATGCCATAAGCATTTGTAGACTACCTGCAAGCCTTACTACATGAAAATTTGCAGATATGTGCTAATGACTAATGTAAATACATTTCAAAAAACCATTTGTATGCAGATGCTGTTGAAGTATTATAGAGCACATCTATGTTGGAGAAGTGTTGAGAAATGTTCTGATTGCACCCAAATACTACTTTCACAGGAATTCAACAAGCAATATTGAAGGAACTATATGATTCAATCCTTCATTCATTTATTCAATGTACTGAGATGTAGAGTTGTTAGTACAGGACATGTGTAGACACGGATATACATACTTGGCATTAAATACCACGTGATGTACCGGAGCTTCCGGAGGATCGGGCAACAGTACCTGAGTTTCTACATAGACAATTAGTTTCATCAGGGGTTCTCAAAAGTATCAGAGTTTCCGAATGGAATTGTCCCTTGGCAGTAACGTGACTATGTAGAAGGTCGATTAACCTTTGTGTGAAGATCTTCTGATTCCAGTCAAGGCAAGTCAGCCAAAGTAACGGCTATTCAAATGTTCTAACTGTCATTCTCCAATAGAACCAAGCTTCTGGTAAATAAGCTGGTTGTAATTCTCCAGAATATCATGTTTTATCCTGCGGTGTTTCCTGCACTCCCCAGGGGCTCCATCATCTGATAATGGGTCACTACACGCCATTCATGACCTAGGGTCGGCCATTCTATGAAGGTCTATCGAGCAATAAATGATTTCCCTCACATTTCACTGTAACAGAGCGTCAAATTTGAAGAGAGCCGTAGATGACACAGCAACTACAGAGCTACGCAGTTCCCGGGATCTGCACAGTTCTAAGCATGTAGGCCAAGAATGCTCTACAGAAGAGCCATGCAGATGTCGTCTCTTATTATTTCGTCAGACGGTCAATAAACTATACGTTTTAAATGTCTTTTCATTGAATTTGTCTGTTGCTACCTGTTCGCACTTACTGCCAGCTGTTAAAAAAGCCGTTAACAGGATTTAACAGGTTATTTTTCCGTGATAAAATTGCATAATACTAGTTACAATAATATACATGAGGAAGGGCAATGCAAGCCAGCCTGCTGCTCGCGCTCTCTCGGGCCTGGTCTCTTTCCTGGTCCGACCCCTTGACTGCGAGACACAACTGCGCCCCTATCGACGTACAGGTTAAACTTGCGCAGGTACGGAATGTCACCGACCACGTAGCGGCAGTCCGAAGGCACGTCTCCCGCTCTCGCAACGCCTTTGCCCCCGTCACTGGAGAATTAAAGTATACACATGAGATTCGTTTCTTCGCCACATCTAAAAGACCCGAATGAGAAGAAATGATAATATACATGATGTTTCGATAAATGCAGAAAAGTTCGTGACAACTCCACAGAGCTGCGTAGAGGCGTCGACCGTTCTGTAGAGATGTCGGGATCTACACGGCTCTATAGTAATGAACCCTTCTATACGGGCTCTGCGGGCTCTATGGGCTATGTGTAGAGCTACTGCAGACACGTGCAGTGTTCCTTGCTGATGTTCCTCTGGATATTCTGCTCCGTCACGGAGGATGTCAAAGCGGTGATAAGAGCTTTGGCAAGAGATTGAATGGTCTCATTACTTGCAAAGGTACTGCCATGAGTGATTCCGTTATGAATGGGAGCCATCGATGGTGATGGATGATGGGAAGAAGGAGAGCTTGAAGCGTCTACCGGTGAACCTCTATCCACAGCTCCAGGCAACAGATTCAATATCTGTAAGAAGTCGAGCGCGACAGAAGGTATTGCAGCACTGGCAGATGTATGTGTTTGCATGCTATCGTGGAACGATGAAATCTCCACCGCGTTGTTGGCCAAGTTGGGGAACGACGGCTTTAAGCAGGCCAGAACATATGACGGATCATGAGCCTGAACTAATACCGTCCGAAGCAGTTCTGCATCATCTGCCATATCCTTTAAGACCGAAATATCAGTCCCCGTTGGACTAGAGATATTAATGGAGGTGCCATCAGTAACTTGAGATGCCGTAACCGGTATGTTGAGGGGAGAAAAGATAAAGTCAAAAAATGGAGACGGCGAATCCTGCAATGATGTGACGTCCATTGACGATATCGCAGGTGGTGATGAAAAGTTCATGGCCGACGAACTGGATTGCGGAAACAGCGTCTCCTGATTTTGATTATTGGCAGACGGCATCGGCAATGCAGGCGGCATGCTGAAATCCGGGAATGAGTGGTCTGATGTTCCAGAGCATCCAAAGAGAGTTGCAGATAAGCTAAAAAGGTTTTAGCACAAATAAGAGACTAAATAAGATCCACTTACTCATTCTCGAAATCCGGCCAGAGATGTTCGGATAGGGTGGAAGGTGTTGTCTGCCCACTATTGAACAATGGCACATCCGATGTCGTCGAAATATTAAAACTATCAACCGTAGAAAATGGCGAAGTGCCACGGGGAATGAACATTCCGGGTAAATCCATCATGGAGTCAAACTTGTCACTCTGTATGGGATGTAAGGAAGGTTCAGGACTGCGGGAATTGGGCATGTAGTCTGCTGGACTAGGCTCCGCATTCGACATCTCCTCGTCATGGCCAGAGGAGGACGCTAATGACTGGGGGGAATCGGAGCCACTGCTCGAGGAAGCGGGGGTCGAAGAGTCTAATTTGAATGGCAGTTCCTTGGGTGATTTATTCCGTGAGCCAGTGAGACAGCACCAACGGTTTCGACATTGCAGACTGCGTCGATTGTCGAAGAATTTATGAATTATCTGCCAATGGCAGCCATGCTCTTTGACCAGCTTGATCAAGAGCTCGTCCTCCGTCGGCGTCCAAGGGTCCTTATTAATGGCGGGATCAAGGACCTCCCGCCATCGCTTGCTGCACTGGTCCCCAGAACGGCGGTGAACGATCTGCGAAACGTGAGCCCAGTCGTGCCCGTAGTCATTTACCGCTTGACGAAGCAGGTCGTCTTCAGCTGCTGTCCATGCGCCCTTCTTCAAAGACTGATTAAGGCCGTTGAACCAGCGCTTTCGACAATCCTTCGAAGTACGGCCTTTGAGAGATTCAGCGATGTTGCACCAACGAGGAGTCTCGTCGCCGTAAAGTAAAACAGCAGCACGCAAGATGTCGTCCTCTTCTTTGGACCAGTAGTTTCGCTCCCGCCTGTCTGTAGGCTTCAGCGACTGTCTGGTTCTGGGTGTTCCATGCTTGGCAGGCATAGAGAAGAAGTACTGGCTTGGTTAAGGCTTGGTACTGGTAAATAAAATAGAAGTTCAAAGCATTATGGGATACCAGCACCGACCCACTTGATACCGGGATATACATTCGGGGACCAAGAAACACCAGTGGGGATAGTTTGGAGTCACCTCATTGAGCGCAATGTCATGTCAGGGCGCCCGTTGATCTTCGCCGACGAGACCTCTAACTTTCGAGCGCTTCCCCTTTCATCTGATGCATGGAAGGTGTGATGTGAGATGATGGTGACAGTTGAACATGTCGTCGGTGGATTTAAATATGATTCGCGCGAATTCGGGGATGATTATGCGGCAATTCGTTGATTGAATCGCGGTCTGAATTATTCCATGTTTCCCGGGAATTCATCGAACGGTTCAAAATTTGGGTTTGAGGGTTAAGAATTAAGATTCAACTACATTACATAAACAATTCGGGTCAAATAACCTCGCAAGTAGTGTAGCAGTGTACATAACGTGTGAGTAAGATAAGGGAGTTTAATTAAGGACATCCTGTTTGGTAAATGTGAGACTGATGCTAGAATCTACTTGTCGAAGATATGAGAGATGAGTAGGCAACGAAATATGTTTTCGGGCGAGCAAGGCTGTCTCGCAATACCCCAAATGCGTCTTGCTAACCATATCAAGGTTGAATGCCACTGAGTAGCAGATGTTAGCGGAGTCGTCGTGGCGAATAGTCGAGAGATGCTTGTAGATATCATGATTGATAAACTCGGCAATAGGAGGTAGTAATCTCAAATATTGTAATAAGATTGGCGTGTAAGCTATGATGCACAGTCATGAAGCAACTGTGCAGAGATCGACAGAGATGGCTGATGACGAGTGATGATGCAGGGGTGGGGAAGCGGTGTCATTGTCAATGGCTGCTGTGGTAACCTGCCTAACGTCATGCTCTGGCTGGTGGTGCGCTGTATTGATTCCGTCAGGGTTGTATATAGCACATCTATTATAACTGGCGATGCAGCAAAATATGGTGCATCGTCTGGGTTTCGGGAAATGGCTACCATGTGAGTTTGAATAAGCGTTGCATGCAAATTTTGAAACATATATTACAGTGCAACAGACCCATAACCGAGAAGTGGCCACAAAGCATGTGGAAGGAGGCCCATCAGCGTCGTGGCTGTGACTCGAGGGAGGTACGAGATGACATATAGGCATAGGATATAATAATCTACTCCTTGGCAGCTTCATGCTCCAAGGCAATGATACCTTGGCGTTTTTCAGTGACGCAGCGGCACGGCGCTCGCGAGCAGCCTGGATGAAAAGTTAGAGACGAACGTCGTGAAATTTGGGGGGGGGCAGCGGACCTTGTTCTTGACATGGCGTGCCTACATTTGGTCGGAGAGGACTTTGTGCGGGTCTTTTCAGCTTTGGCCTTATGGATATACTCCTAAGCACTCGCTTGTTCTTGAACACGTTGCCCTTAGACTTTTGGTAGAGCGAATGGTACCTTAAGATCGAATCAGCCAACACGAAGACATGGAAAGCAGTAGGAGGCCTACGGATGTTTATCGATCTTGTCCGCCTCTCTGTATTTCCTCAATAACCGCCTAAGAACCCGCTATCTCCTTATCCACAGCACCTTGCTCTGCATACGAGCCTCGGCGTACCTTTTCTCTTACCGAGACCGGCGGCCATTTCTTCGCTGCAAGGAGATCGCGGGTACGGGTGCGCGAGTGAACGGTGGTGGGCTTGATGATAGCATGGCCATCCTTGATGAGCTTTTTGACATGCGTACGCGAGTTGGCTTGACCAATCTCGGCCTGCTCAGCAGGATCGAGCAAAATTTTACGTTTACCAATGCTTGCGACGGAGGCGGCAAGGCGCTTTTGTGACCGCAGGTTCACTATGTCAACAGTTAGACAACGATGACCAGAACGTGGCTTGCACTCACCCATAGCTGAGGCTAGAATGTTAGATCGTAGACAGAATTATATATCATCGGTTGTTGAGCAAGACGGACAAGGAGCAATAGTGTCAGCGAGAGACCTGCACCAAGGAGGGACGGGTACACTGGTCTTTAACGCGGTGCCATGCGAATGGACGCGTCTCGGCGAATCGGCAGCTGTGGCGCGGCAGGTACTCGGCAGCATAGCAGACTGTACATAAGCACTGAATAAGGTTTGGGTGGCTGAGTTACGTAATTCGAAGGCAGGACAGTCAGCCGGTGTTCGCTCCCATCGACGTTATCCTCAAGACACTCTACGGACCTCGACGATGGGTACGTCCGCCTCGCACATTCTCCTCTTCCCGCTAACATTCCTATGCTCTTACAGTCAACCTCCGGTCCCAAAAACGCCTCGCCGCGTCCGTCGCAGGCGTCGGCAAACGCAAAATCTGGCTCGACCCCGCTGAGCAGGCTGAGATCGGCAACGCCAACTCGCGCACGCACGTCAAGAAACTCATCAAGGATGGCCGTGTTATTATCAAGCCCACAACCGTGCACTCTCGCGCCCGCACCAGGGATCTCCTTGCCGCGAAGAGAAAGGGTCGCCACACTGGCCCCGGTAAGAGAAAGGGTACCGCTGAGGCCCGTATGCCGAGCAAGGTGCTGTGGATGAGGAGACAGCGGGTTCTTAGGCGGTTGCTGAGGAAGTACAGAGAGGCAGGCAAGATTGACAAGCACCTGTGCGTTTACTTCTTTTTTCTCTGATTTTTACGAACTAATCGATGGGTTTTCTGTCCTATGCAGCTACCACTCCCTCTACCAGAAGTCCAAGGGTAACGTCTTCAAGAACAAGCGTGTGCTCATGGAATACATCCATAAAGCCAAGGCTGAGAAGTCCCGCACCAAGGTCCTCTCCGACCAAATGGAGGCACGCCGTGTCAAGAACAAGGTTTGTTATCTCTTCCCTCCAAGTTCATACCTTCATCTCTAACTCTTTATCTAGGCTGCCCGCGAGCGCCGCGCCGCCCGCGTCGCCGAGAAGCGCCAGGGTATCATCGCTGTGGAGCACGAAGCCGCCAAGGAGTAGACTATTATGCCCTATACCTACATATGTCATCTCGTCCCTCCATTGAGCCATAGCTGTGGCTTTGATAAGCCTCCTTCCATATGCTTTGTCGTCACTTCTCGGTTTTCTCATGCCATGGCCTGTTGCACTGTAATACATATTTCAAAATTTACATGCAATGCTTCAAATTCAAATAGTGCTGCGTGTAAGGAGTCAGTGATGTAGATTCAGCAACTGTTGGTTTTGACTGCACATAGACTTGGAAAGGGAGGCGATTCTCGCATTTACCTCGACCCCGTAACTGAAGTTCTCATGAGTCACAGCAGCGTCGAAAGCAGTGTTCTATTAATAGTATGTGGTATAGGAAATGAGTAATTACGCAATTTTGACGGTCTGCGAAAAATGAACGTAAGAAAGATAGCCACCACCAGCAGAACAGAGAAACGTACCTTCGCGTACAACGACTGCACGACGTTGCCCACCTGCTCCAGTGTGTCCAAGGCAGCGCCATATGAATTCTGCAGAACGCCCCAGCATCAGGAGCAAATCCATAACCAAAATCAGCATGACTTACATCCGCTTCGGGCTGGTCAAAGACAATTAGACACCCGCGTCCTTGGTCAAGAACACCATGGAACACCTTGTCCAAGATCATCTGTGACAGCCTAAAAGAAAACAGATCAGTCAAACTACTCAGAAGCGAATGAAAGCATCGCAACGCACTTGGCTTCCACCGCCTGCCGCCCCTGCCCAACCATCTCCGCGACATGCTCTATCTCCACGACCGAGTACGGCTCGACGATACGCAGGAGATTCTGCTCGAGAAGCGTATCATACAATGCCGCGAGATGCGAGCGGATAGTCTGGTCGGACGAAAGTTCTGCGACACAATAAGTAAGAACAACCGCAATAATCAAAAGGTAGCACGTACCCTCCCTATAATCTCTCAATGCCTTCTCAAAGTCCGCCAAATTCCTGTCCTGATGCGCCCTCGCAATCGCGCGCATGCTCTCCACGTCCCTCAGCTGCGCATACTTCACCGCAAGCTTAATCGACAGCAGCGACGTCACGTCCTCGGGGAGGTTCAGCATGACCTTGCACAGGAGCATGTACTTGAGCGCGCCGAGTGCCCCGCCCTCCGCGCCGGTCTCGCCCTGGGTGCTAAGGTTTTCGAACGCCTCATAGAAATATGAGTACGCAGTGGTGTAATCCTTGTCCTCCGCGTGGAGGATGCCAGACTGGAGGTCAAGCTGCGCCTGGAGGGCTGGCGGACAGTAGATCGAGTTGGCAGCCGTGCGCGAGGAGGTGAGCGCGGCCTGCATGTGACGTGCACGTAAGTATGGTTTCAAGGATCAAAATAACGTGGGAGATGGGGGCACCTTTGCCTTGGTCATATTTCCGATACCTCTGTACACGCGGCTCTCAAGGAGGTGCACCTCCGTGAGGATCATCTTGTCGTCGAGACGCTTGAGCTCGGTGAGGAGTGTGTCGATGAGTGCGAGGGCGGGCTTGAACTGCTGGGATGCCAGTTGCCTGTGCATGACGGTGAGTTAAATCATTCTTCGCGACAGCAACAAAATCAACATACAGCCCGACAAGCCTGGTCTCGAGACTGTGCTTCAAGAAGATGCGCTTCTCGCTCTTCGCCCATGCGATGTTGTCCGTCAGGGTCTGCATCTGTATTTGCTGACTGTTAGGGATTGTGGAGAAGAAGTCGAGGAGTGTGCGGACTGCATGCGATCAGAATCTGGGGGCGGTACAGTAGTGAATAGAACACACTGAGTTTAGCTGTCTTGGCTTTCGCCGTTGAGGACATAAAGTCTCTTGAGAGCGTGATGACTTCTGCGAGGCCCTGGGCATTTCTACAGTGAAGATTAATGGCAGGACATCGCTAGAAAACAAAGCAGACGCACTTCTGGTCTCGATACAGCTCTCCGAGCTTTACAAGAGCAGTCTCCTGGTCGCGCAGGCTCTGCGACTGATCATTGTCGCGCGGGGTGTTCTTGGAGGTGGACTCTGAGTTTTCGAGGATCTGCTTGTATATTTTCTCTGCGCCAGATGGGTTTGAGGAGGAGCTGGCCTCGGCCTGGGCAAGAAGGGCAGCGGTGTCGGACATGGTGGACGGAGGAAGAGGGTTACGCGTCGAGGGTCGTGGGAAAGTTTAGATGACGCGTCGGCCTGCGTTTGTTATTGACTTGGACCTGCTTGACACTTAATCGACTTCATCTTGTATTCAACCATGGCAGAAGAAGTCGTCCTCCCCATCCCCAATCTCCAGCTGCCCCAGTACATTTTTGTCCTCTCAAATTCAGCATTTGCACCTCTGCACGATGCAGCGCGCACCGACCTCCTCGCCGGCCTCAAGGCAGACCGTACGTTCTGTTCTGTATCTGACGATGCCTATACCCATCCTCGCATTCCCCAGAAATGGCACCCTACTATCGATCCATAACCGCCGCCTCACCTTCTCTCTTCCCCCTCGACCAGGCCCTCCTCGACTCGATGGAGAAGGTGAACCAAGAAGAGCTCCAAAAACTTGATGAACGCCTCGCAGAAGCGGAGAAGACGGAGGGCGAGACTGACATCTCCGACGCCCTCAAGGCACGCGCAAACTACTTCACGCGCATTGGGGACAAGGTACGGTCTTCCCGACTCCCACCCGCAACTATGCCCTGACCCGAGTACAGGATCGTGCCATCGAGGCCCAAAAACTCGCGCTAGAAAAGACCCCCGGGCTTGGTTCGCGCATCGACATCGTGCTCACAATCGTTCGAATAGGGTTTTTCTTCGGAGACCACGATCTCATCACAGCCTACACCAAGAAAGCCGATGCGTGCGTGCCCGCCTTCTCCAGCCTAAATACTTGCTTATCGTCCCAATCACAGACTCATAGAAGAAGGAGGCGACTGGGATCGCCGCAACCGGCTCAAGGTCTACAATGGCCTGCACTCCATCTCCATCCGCCAATTCAAGCGCGGCGGCGAGCTCTTCCTCGACGCGCTTTCCACATTCACCGCCACAGAGCTCATATCATATAATGACTTTGTCGCACTAACCGTCATCGCCAACACCCTCACCCTCAAGCGCGTGGACCTCAAGAAGAAGGTGTATCGCAGCCTCTATCTTCCTCCCGTCAACCACTAATCCCTTTCCACGCCCATAGCTCATCAGCTCCCCAGAGGTGAACCAAGTTCTGCCTGAAATACCCGTACTTGGCGACCTCGTCAAGAGCCTCTACGAATGTCACTACGACAAGTTCTTCGTTGCTCTCGGTAAGTGTTCTCCCTGTCCTCGCTCCTTGCTTACCTATCATCCCCTCAGCAACCCTGGAACAAACCTACCTCCTTCCCTCCCGCCTCCTTTCACCGCACGCCCGATATTACATCCGGGAGATGCGCATTCTAGCGTACAGCCAGCTACTTGAGTCATACCGGAGTCTCACCCTCCAGAGCCTGAGCTCCGCATTCGGTGTTAGCGTCGAGTTTGTCGATAGGTAGATCAACTTCTGTACTTTCTTTTCTTTTCCTCTGTCCTCTCTTCCCGCTTCTTCTCCTTTTTCATTTCCCTTTGAAGCACTCTATTGCCGTTCCTAATTCCGTGCTAACTCTCTTCTCTCATAGTGAACTCTCCCGCTTCATCGCAAACGGCCGGCTGCACTGCACCATCGACAAAGTGAACGGCATCGTCGAGACAACCCGGCCATCCCTCAAGAACGCGCAGTACGAGCAGGTCATCAAGCAGGGTGACGTCCTCCTGAACGAGGTGCAGCGCCTGAGCAAGGTGCTGTACTAGCCGATGAGCTTGTAGCTGCTTGCTTTCGTGGCAACCAAGCTTGAGGGCTAGAGTAGCGCTTCAGGTTGAAGTGGCTGGATTGCCGGCTGTTATTAGAGGCGTCGTGTGGGTAGCTCGAGGAAGATTAGGCGTGGTGTACTATAGGCACCTTGTAGGAAGTTAATATCACCGCTTTCGTATAGCTCTCTACCTTAAACAGACCTCTGAGAAACACGACAGCAACTCAAGATCAGCTGTTGTCCCCTCTTCCTAGTGCACGACACCAGGGCCAGCACCAATAGTCAGGGGTAAAAAGCCGCAGTTTCCATTCTCACTCAACAATCAGCAATACTCATAACATAAGTAATACAACTTTATTCCTCGTTCGCAGTGTTCTATAGATGTGACAGATAGCCAGCGGAATGTCCTAACGGATATGTAAATTACAATTTTTGATATACTTTCCTTTCATCTAATGTCTCAGATGACAGCAAAGCTTGCCGTCTCTGCCCAGTCTCCAAAGAGTAAGCTTATGCTCTCTCCGTTGTGCGTGCGGCGGATACTCTCCGCAATGGTAGGACTAACGTCAACCACAACAAGCTTGGCGCATTCGTCCTGGTGCTGCTTTTGTGGTATCGTATTTGAAACTACGAGTTCGACGATCGGGAGCTCATCGATTAGACTCATATTAGCTTCTGCCAAGAGTCCTGGAGAAATATTTCGTCATGCCATCCGCAGTTGATAGTTAAAGTCCATACCATGAGATATCAGAGCGTGCACTGATTTTGCACCCTTCTCCTTGAGGGTAAGGGCGGCTAGCCGGAGCGTGTGGCCTGAATCAATCATATCGTCCACAAGAATGGCAACCTGAAGTCCAAGTCGCATCAGAGCAATAATCTGCAGTGGAATGAAGAGGCTACCCACCTTGTCTTTGACATCCCCGACAAGAAGCTCCATTTTCTCCTTCAGCGCGGACTTTCCATCTCGCTTGCGATGAATCAATGCAAATTCTAGCCCGAGCTTGTCGGCCATAGCCGTCACCCTGGGTTAAACACGGTCAGTCCAAGCGGCGCGTACAGCAATCACCGCAGCATCACTCGCCTCTTCGCGCCACCCGCGTCGGGGCTGACAATGATCCCGTTCTCCCATCCAGGTATACGCCGCTTGATATATCCAATCATCAACGGCTCTGACCACAGGTTGTCCACTGGGATATCGAAGAAACCCTGGATCTGGCTGGCGTGGAGATCCATGGTAATGACGTGGTCACAGCCTGCGACAGTCAACATATTCGCGACGAGTTTCGCCGTGATCGGAGCTCTCGATGTATCTTTCTTGTCCATCCTAGCGTACGGAAAGCAAGGCATAACGGCGGTGATTCTCCTCGCTGATGATGTCTTGCATGCTGAGATGAGGATGAGGAGCTCCATCAGGTTGTCGTCAACGTCGTTGCACCCGGACTGGATGATAAACACATCCTCGTCTCGGACAGATTCCGATATTTTCACGCTCGTCTCTCCATTAGAGAACTTTTTCACCGTACATGGCACGAGAGGCACGTTCAATCTATAGAGAGAATGTTTGGAGTGAGAAACTAACCTATAGCACCACTCAGCTCGCAGATATAAAGTGTGAACTTACCTCTCTGCCACAGATTGGGCAAGCTCTGGGTGACTGTTCCCTGCATAAAACGAAATACATGGTTAGACGCGTTCTGAGACAGGATACAATAGAATGCACCCGTAAGAATCCTGATAGAGTTATTGTGGTACATGAGGATAATAGGCTAATCGTAAATTATGACATACAGTGTAGGAAGGTGAATTCGAGGAAAGAGAGAAATGATTCCGGTCTTGTGACATGCAAAGATATTTTATGGAGACTGGTCTTATGAAAATGGGTCGTGAGAATATACCTAACTAGCGTCTTACGCGTTCACTACGCGTCGCAACTTACCATGGGCCTCGCCAGCTTATAGTTTATACTCAGTTTTCCTCTGGAATACGAGTAACTAACCAAGGAAATCTACGCCTCCAATTCTTATAGTGATGTCCGAGGTAACAACGCCACGACAAGAGCTCCGTTAGCCGCCCCACCCTCCTTGACGCTCAGCCACCTGCCCAGTCGGTGCTCCTGACCCACCCCAGCGACCAGCAGCACAGGACTGCCGCCGCTCTTCCTTCTCAGTGGTATTGAGCTAGCATCCTCGGAAGCTGTAGTCCACGACGCGTCGCCGACGAAAGTTTTGGGTGCTGAAAGAAGTTGCAACGAATTGATGACGCCCGGGGCAGGGATGGTGCCCACGAGAGAGAACGACTTGAGTTTGGAATCTAGCTTCCATACCCGAATATCGCCGTCCCAAGAGCCTAAAACGCCATAAGTCAAAGAGCAGGAAACTTGAAGAGAGAATGCTCGCCTGAGACGAACAGATCTGAATAACGTAGACTAGCAAGAGCAGTCACCCATCGGGGTGTTTTGATCAGGCCCTCGGTCGCAGACTGTGTTTCGTTAAAGCCGTGCGAGAGTGCCTGTGTGAAGACCGGCTTCTTCTTTTGTGTGTTCCAAAGACATATTGACCTGCACACGAGGATAATATAGTCAGCCCGTCTCCTCTCGCATCCTACTAACTGCAACAGACGTACCCGCTGTCACCACCACTGAGGAATGTCGATTCGTCAATCATGGCCACACACTCAAGACTCCCCTCAACGAACTTCTTTTCCCGCTCCTTCCCCTTAGCCTTGTGCATAAGCTCCATCCCATCCTCATCCACGTCATCACCCTCGCCGTCCGCCTTCAACCCTCCCTCCAGCACTTCCCGTACGCGGCTCCGACCTCCTCCACGGAAGACGAGTTGACTCTCCTCGACAATCTTCCAGAGTCGTACTGTCTTATCACGCGCACCGACGCTGATACATGTCTCTGCTCGGAGGGCATCGAGTCCCAGTACATGGTCTTGGTGTCCAAAGAGGGTCTCCACGTATCCCATGACTGATGGCGACAGGTCGTAGACCTTGAGGGTACGGTCGAAGGAGCCGGTATATAGTTGGTTGGTCGCTTTGCGGAATGCCACCACCTAGCGAATAGAAAGGTCCCAATAAGAACATAAAGATGACGGAAAAAATGTAAAGGCGTACAGAGATCGCATCCTTATGTCCCAGATGCCCAGAGAATCCCTTCATCCACTCCTCCTTCTCCACGTCCCAAACGCACAGTTTTCGGTCGCGCCCAGCACTTGCCAGCAGCTTCTCATCACCACTTATAGCCAATGCGAGGACCTCGTCCGTATGTCCCTTGATCTCCCCCTCCGGAACCTTTCCCTTCCCTTTTCCCTTGACATCGGGTTTTGGCGGGCGAATTTTGTGGAAAGTAGTAAGCTTCTTGCCGGTAGAGAGGTCCCACTTGATGATGGAGCCTTCCTTCCCTGCGGTGAATAGGTATTTACAGGATTCGGAGGCGACGGCAGAGGTCACAGAGAAGCGATGTCCACGAGTGCGAAGGACTGCAATAGGCGGTTGGGTAAAATCGAACTATACAGCGGATAATGAGCGACAATGACAACATAAATACAAAGCTATAGACTCACAGAATCGGCTACAAAGAGATGAACTTTGCCGGAATGCTCCAGCACATCCTGCTTTAGCCTCGCAGAGATGAGCTCTTTGTCAATCTCTGCTGCATCAAACTCTCCATCCGCTATTCATGTCATGACATGATATTAGCTCAATAATAATCGAACAACAACATCCATTACTCACCAAGGCTTTCCTTCACAGTCTCTAGATATAGTTTAGCCAGACGGAGCCGCTTCTCCGCCGGAGTCTCGTCCTCGTCTTCTTCCCCGCTCGCTCCAGGATCCTCAATTTCAGCCCTCAGATCCATATCATCAATCCCTCCCTCCCCTTCGCTAGTCTGATCCGAGAGCTCCTCATCTCTCTGCTTCTTCTGTACACCATTCACTTTGCCCGGCCCATGCTTCTTCCCATCGCGCGCTGACGAGTCTTTGCGGGCGAATTTTTTGGCGCCACCAGGTGCTCTTCCAGAACTAGATTCCGTGCGCTTCCGTTTCCGTGGCTTTGAGGAAGTGAAGAAGGAGTCGGGCATAACGACGAAATTACGAGCTGGTGCTGCCTCCAAACGTTAACCGGCTTGCAAAATTTTGGAAAGTATTTGTCAGTGTTTCGTTTGGAAGCGTTCGGCAAGTAGGGACCAAATATGACCGGCCCGATCACTCCATTAGAATTTGGTTGCCTTCTACTTTCATGACTTGCACTACTCAAATGTAAACTGTCAACGCGATTCTCAAAGGCAATGCATGCCTATGGCAGATGCATGTTTTCATACTTCGGACCATTTTTTCTGCCTTCCTCCTTGAAAATTTCTCCTCGAGCGCTTCACTACTGTATTCTTCGAGTTGCCTTGTCAGAGACACTGGAAGCTGTCAACTTCTGGAAAGACATATACACCGTTCACCACAATGCACGGTAAGTTATCCGTCCAAAATTTTATCGATTGATTATTGATTATTGATTTTCATAACTAGATGCTTACTTCAGGACAGCCTGAGACCACATGTCGTACGTGGTCAATGCGCGGCCGCCATATCCACGGAAGCATCAGAACTTGGTAACCCCAGACCAGGTCACTATTCTCGCTTGCCATCGATATAGTTCTTCTCCGCCGATATAACTGATTCATGTCGATTATCAGGAAGCTGTAAGTTGTTGTTTCTTGGTTTCTCCGTGTTTGGGCATACGAGCTGGCGTTCCCGGGAAGAGTCATGAAATCTCCGTCTACATTCGCTTCTTGGCATTCAAACCAACGTTTGGACTAATTCTGGACTGCGTTCATTGGTCTTATTTAACTCAAGCTTTGAGTGGGTGAGCTTGACATGAGTATAAACTATGGGAACCCGGGCTTTCTCCGGGAAGCGAACTTTCAGTTGAGTCTCGACACATTCAGTCTGGAGTAAGTATCATGTGAAGTTCTATTTCTTCAACAGACATAACATACCGCAGTAATTTTGTGACGTATTTGCACGGTTACACGTCGGGCCGGCTGGAGTAAACGTTTCACGGAGATAGCTACCGGTGATATGCATACTGCCCTTTTAGCAGCTCTTCTATGTACTCGTAACTGCTCTACATGGCCTTGCTGTTGAGAAGCGTCTCTTCAAGCTGTTTGCGCGTTCCTGTAGCGTATATCTCGCACAGCTATGGAAGCGAATATAAATTGCATCGAAGAGATGTAGGATAGGCCATCCCGATCGTCTCGGCTTTATTCGGGTATTCATTTTCAGGTGCAGGCAGAAATTTGACTCGAACGCCGTCGCCATCCATATCCAGCATCGAGCCCGCTGCTTTACGCAGAGCCAACTCGAGACTGAGAGTCGAGTCGCCTTGATTTAGTCACGCGTCTCGAGGATCCTATTTCGGTCCGGACCATGATTACTACCGCCTTGAGGCTTGGGTACACCAGGTATTCCCCACCCCCATCGATTGTCTCCTGTCTCCGTACCTTCTCCACATTCCACCCCACAATGCGTCCGCTTACCGTTGGATCTCTCAACCCCGCCGTGCTCAGAGTCGAGTACGCCGTTCGCGGCGAGCTCGCCATCAAGGCTGAGGAGTTCCGGGAGCAGCTGAAGGAAGAGGGCCATGGCCTGCCGTTCGACAAGGTCATCTCGTCCAACATAGGAAATCCTCAGCAGAAGGGGCTGGATCAACCGCCTATCACATTCACAAGACAGGTAGCGTCATCTCGACATCTAGCCGTTTACCGTGTTTCTCACAACATGTTAGGTCGCTGCGCTTATGGAATGGCCTGCACTGGCTGAACTTGCACCGAACGCGTTCCCAAAGGACGTCGTCGCCCGCCAGAAGGAATTGTCAGCGGAGATTGGCTCGGTGGGTGCGTATTCGCATAGCCAAGGCGTCCCCTTCATTCGCAAGAACGTCGCCAAGTTCATCGAGAGTACGTTCTCGTCCGCTCACTTCAATTTCAGGCTCTTACACTTCACGCAGATCGTGATGGCTATCCTGCCAACCCCTCTCACATCTTCCTCACCGGCGGAGCCTCCTCTGGTGTCTCTCTTCTACTCTCTATGCTCATCTCGTCTCCAAATTCTGGCATTCTTATACCCATACCCCAATACCCTCTATACACCGCGACCATTGCGCAATTCAATGGAGTAGCAGTTCCATACCATCTCGACGAAGGATCAGGCTGGTCAACGTCTGTAGCGGAGATTGAGGCCTCGCTCGAAAAATCACACAAGGAGGGCGTCGTCCCCAAAGCCCTCGTCATCATCAACCCCGGCAACCCCACCGGCGCTCTTCTCGACGAAGAGACACAGGAGCACCTAGTGAACATCTGTGAGAAGTACTCCCTGGTGCTCCTTGCGGACGAAGTATACCAGGACAATCTGCACAGGAGAGATACGCACCCTTTCACCTCATTCAAAAAAATCGTGTCCCGATTACAATCCCCCATCCCCCTGGTCTCCTACCACTCCATCTCGAAAGGCGTCTCCGGCGAATGCGGCCGCCGCGGCGGCTATTTCGAGTGCACCAACATCTCCGACGACATCCTCGCGCTTATCTACAAGATGGTCTCTGTTGGGCTGTGCCCGCCGCTGTCGGGACAAATCGGTGTGGACTGCATGGTGCGGCCTCCCCAGCCTGGAGAGGATAGCTACGACCTCTGGAAGAAGGAGACCGATACAATCCACGAGGCGCTGGCACACCGTACCAAAAGCATGGCTGAGCGCCTCAACGCGCTCCCAGGTGTATCATGCGTCGACTCTCCGGGGGCTCTATATCTATACCCACAGATCCAGCTTTCAGTGAAGGCTAAGGAGGCGGCGCAGAAGGCAGGCAAGGCGCCTGATGCATTCTATTCCCTGGCACTTCTTCATGAGACCGGCATTTGCGTGGTCCCTGGCAGTGGATTCGGGCAGAAAGAAGGGGAATGGCATTATCGGTTGACATGTCTGTGCCCTGGCGTTGATGAGTATGTAGGGAAGTTAGAGAAGTTCCACATCGGCTGGGTGGAGAAGTACGGACAGGATTGATCGGGGATGATGCTGGAATTATTTTCGTTATGTTTCCCCAACCAACGCAATTAAGCTTAGATTCCCATGCAAGTCAATGTAATATTTTGCTATAGTTGTATATACGTAGAATTGGATTCAGAATCTCTTGTTTCTTTGTAAAAAGATAACTAAAAGCTTTCCCGCGAAGATAGCAGGACATCGCGATGAGCGCGCGAAATATCCTCCAGCTGTCTTGGCAACATGATGCTCTTGGATGAATGTACTTCTCGATAGTGAAGTATTATTGGAGAATATCAGCCATAGCGCTATTTACGCCTTATCTCATTGAAATGAGAAGGCACACGAAAAAGGCTTGGTTGGTACAGCCCCAGGAAGATATAGATCATCCGTTGATGAATAGAGTGGTTTCGTTTAAAGAAGAATGAAAGTTTGTCATATATATACGTTGCGGGTGAAATCGTGGCAAGAAGATGTGTGTATATCTTGGTAAATGGAGCTGGAGAAAGCACAAGGACTAGGCAACTGGGTCCATGACAGCGGCGGATAGATATACAAGGTTGAGCACAGCATGGATTCATCCCATCGTATGCTTTGAACCTCGAAAGCACAGAGTATTGTAAACGATAATAAGATTCGAGATAGCGCTAGGGAGCCGGTGGGCTGTGACACATTCTCAAGAGAAACATCAAGTCGTGGTGGCGAGAGGCCCATCTGCTGAAATTCACGGCCTAGCGTCTATAAGGAGGCAGCACGAGGCAACGTAACGCCGTTGCGCAGTCGTGGCGGCCTCTGGCATAAAACGCGCACGACGTGATGGGAGCGCACCGTCTGCACACCTGCAGGAATACCGGGCACGTTCACCGAAGATATGGTCACCATCCTGGTCGGTTATCAAATCGAAGCGAACCCCGCAGACAGATGGATTCGAATAACATTCTTGAGCCCAAGCAGACAGTGCTTTATGTGGAGGTTTCCTCCGCATCTATAGATAGAGCGGACGTTTAATCGGACGAAGACCTGCCCCGACCTCATAACTCCACCTCAGAGTTTTTATTTCATTCATAGTTTACTCGTAAGTAGACCCAGAGTCTCGCAGGGAGCGCGGGTGCAAAAGGATAGTTTAGTGCGCCAAGTGAATAGCCACGTAGATAACTAAGCAAGCACAAGGCCCGAGAAAGATAGCACAGAGCATCCCGAGAACTAGATTTATACATGTTTTCGCTTTCAGGACCTGGGAGTGGGTGCAAGGAAGCTGGAAGAGGAAGAGTGCCATCCCGAGCCTCCGGAATCTGATCTGTGGGATACATTTGGCGTTGTTGAAGGATTATGTAATGCAGTGCCTTGTAGTCCGTGCGCACCAACATAAGGAGCACCGGGCCTGTCAATTCTCGTCAACACCCCCCACCACCACAGTACAGATGATGATTAAATACACCCACCATCATCGCAGTCCGCTAGTGTCCCAATAACATAACCCGCGCTCGTCGCTGGTGGGGTATCTGCCCCCAGCGTCACTCTTCTTTCTCAGTCAATATGGTGGGTCCATCGTTGTCGTCGAGCCGTAGATCGCGTAGACGACTTATAATCGATCGTGATTTTAGGTCTTCATCAGCACAAAAAAATACGCTTGGTAGGTCTTCTGGTGTAGATACGCCTTTTAATCACATCCTTAACTGATCCATGTCGTTCAGTGAGACTTGCATCAAAGGCCACCGGTCTTCTGCGTGCAAACACACGGATCGCCCTCTTTTTGAAATCAAAAAGAAGGGACGCCCCGTAACCCAATGTGAACACTGTCGAGAGCTACGTAAAACCAAACAAGTACATGTCAAATGCATATGTGAAGCCAAAATCGAGAATCCCGTTAGCTACCCTTCCAATAAGAAAGGTGTGTGTAACCATATTTCAGCTATGTTCTACAGTCAGCTCATGGATAAGACCTCTTTTCACGCTTTCAATTGTTTAGGGGGTAATAAGGTCCCGGATAGCGCCGCGTTTCCCAACGGCTTACCAGAAGCGTTGGAAGCGTCGGTCGCACTGCAAATAGCGGAAGGAGCGTCTTCTGACTCCGACCATGGTGGTATGCAGCTTTTGCTAGGCAGTTCTCTTTCTACCTAGCAAATGCTGATCAAATCTCAGGGTTGCACAATAGCTGTGCCTGCGGCTTCGGTGGCGAGTGCCACTGTTGCACGCCGAGAAAGAGCGCGCCGCGAGGTAACAGAAGAGGCACCGCGCCGCAACTGAATGCCGCTGTTGCGCATGTGGATTCCAGCTCTGACTTAGAGCCGCCGATTCGTGCACATCGGGCTACTTACCCAGTGCCAGTGCGGATTGCAGACCTTCGCCCTGTTCTTCCTCGCCCTCCGAGCGATGGCGCTGTCAGTAGTACACCTCTGCACAAACCATCATCCAGCGTCTCTCAAGGACATGCGTCCCGCCATCACGAAGATGTGCTCTTCAGTCCTTATGGACGTGCATATGATCGCAGCCATCAGCCTTCCTCGCTATCCCACAACCGTGTCCCGGAGACTTTAACGTCTAATTACTCATCTCTCGCCGTAGAGCCTCGTCTCTTTCCTAACCAGCTTCAAATGTTCGAGCCGCCTACGTCGGCAACGTGGACGGCGTCGCCCACGGATGCGCCAAGCACCGCGGCATTCACATTCCCTCCCACCTGTGGTTGCGGTGACGGATGCCGGTGTCCAGGCTGCATCTACCATAACGCCACCGACAGCTCGCCCTCCGCCTCTATGCTTTCATCTTGCTCAAATCCAGGGACCTGTTCTACATGTCTCGATTGTTTCCTTCAATTGTCTATGATACCCGATACAGCCTTATCAATATACGACTTTCCTGCTGATGGCGCGATCGACGAATGGGTTCGCCAGACATCATCCATCACCCCGGCACAGGGCCAGATGTCCGATGATTATGCCATGGGCACGGCTGACGACGAGCGCTATCCCTCCCCCACTTGGGGTGGCGACTTTGGGGAGCAAGCCTCGCAGTTCAGTTTTACCGGTTCTGGTCACGATCGAGAGTATGACTCCCAAGCTATCCAATCTGCCATCGGGGACAACATATTCTCTCGAGCTTCCCCGCCGCATTACTGCGAGCAAAGGCAGTATTTAGTTGTTCCCGAGCTTTCCCGGAGTCGCTCGCCATCCACATCGTCCCAGTCAAGTCATGAGCCAGGACCGGCTGATAGGCCTACGCATCCGTCAGTGCCCGTCGATCGTGTCCAGGGATTCTTCTCCAATTCCAAGGGCACGCGCTCGATGCCGCAGCTCAATGCCAGACCGACGATGCGCAGCATGAACTCATGCTGCTCTGTATCAGAAAGCTCCTCTCGTCCAGGTGTGTTGGGCGCCGAGTATGCCGTCAGCAACCCAGATTCTGAGGACTCCACCGACGACTTTATCGGTCATTACGATCCTTCTGTGGATAGAATGCACGTACGCTGAGCGTTATCAAACCTATTCATTTTATAATTCTTCACAATTGGTTTCCTCTATTTGTCCTGTTTCCACAGAATGCACTGTTCTTTCCTACAGTCAGGTTCCTCGCTCGTGGAGGACGTTGTAATATTAATACGTAGTTTCATGTTTTTTCACGCGTGTACTACATACAGCATATGGCATGTTTATTTTTCATGGTAAATCTGCCTCTAATTTGGGTACAGTGCAGAGTTCAGATTGTTCATCTTCTCCAGGAGAAATGCCAATGTGTGTAAAGTGCATATATCCACTTATGAATTTCGGTCGAGATGCTATTGTGGGTGCATCCCTAACGGATCACACCGACTAGTGAGTCAATCATCTCACATCACACCTTCCTGTGCACGTCTTTGAAATTTGGTGCGTACGCCAGAAATTAGCAGGAAGAAATAAGGGACTTCATAGCTATATATCCTGCTCAATAATGGACTATGAAACCCTGGGAAATCTATAGATCTGTACAATCAGTGTAGGAATCACCACATCACGGTCACATATGAGCTCTACCTCGCCCTTCTTTTAATGTCATCTTTTGCAACATCCTAAGGATAATAATACTGATGCACGTGTAAATTTTCAGCCCAGAATGTAGATACTGCTCATTTGTATGTTAAGAACATTGAGAGATATACGATCTGATCATTTGCAGAAGCTGCAGTTGAGATATGATGAATATATACACTATCACATTTTATACTCTTTTATACTCAGTTTAATAGCACATGCTGTTACCATTACACGGAAGCTAACAATATACCAAATTTTTATGACTTGAAATGAGATATAGGGAAAGTACTGCCTTGATTGAAAGGATCTTATGTTTTAACGAATTTGAGTAGTTCGTCTATTCCTGAATAAGGAATCCTTTTAATATTATATAAATTTTCCATAAAATCTATTCTTATGGTATGTACGGTAATGCTAAATAAATAAGATTATTTTTGGAACTGAAGATGCAGTCAAGATTTTACTATCGAGGAGGAAGAGGTTTGGAGCTCCTGACGAGTCACGCTAGAGATACATCCACTACTCGCTCATACAGCATCCAAAGGTTTAAAATCTGTATCATTATAATTTAAATACTATCCCTGCTACCCTGGTATCATTTCATTGCTCTACGACAAAAACTAACCTTACAGTTAGCAATTCTTTTTAAAGTGACTCATTTCCCATCAAGGCACAGTAAATATAACATCTAAAGGCTATAGTAAATAGATGTATATAAATCACAGACGAAGAAATTTCAGTTTATAAAACGCTTAGAAATCGAGTTAAATTTCCTCGAACACAAAAATATGTATACTGAGATATGGAAACTGGCATTCCAGAACAACTTTCAACCTACACCCATTTTTATTCTGTATTTCATGCACCATGCATGATTCACACAACTTCGATTTCAGTGATGATTGCTTGGAGATCGTGATCATTTTTCTGTATCATTGTAGCAGATGTCCCATGGCTTAGTTGGTTACGGCGTCCGACTGTTATCGTATGTATCCACACCCAGTCACATCAATCGGAAGATCGAGAGTTCAAGTCTCTCTGGGACAGAATAAAAGCTGCTGAATCCATTTTTTTGTTATCGTTTCGACTCTATTATAAGGCGGACTGAGCTTCGACGCAACAGGGATGAGAATCGAAACTTCTATTCAAGAACTCAGCAGAAGGTGTAAGCTTTCTAAGGTGCACGGTGGCGAGTCCAGCTTGGCACCTATCTCAGCATCCCTCATCCAGCTCGGGTAAATCAACACCTACATTTGTGCGAGCCATGAATCCGAGTGAAATATCATACGAGCATCAATATTTAGCTCCTTTCTTCAAGCTCGAAGAATATTGTGAAGGGATTCCCCCTCCAATTTAAGGAGGTGTAAAAAATAGAGTGAAAGAGAGATCTTCGACGACAGTTCAAGGCTAGAAAGGAAAGAAGTATAACAGGTGACACGCTCTGCAGAGTGTGGCTTTCTCAGACAACGCGATGAATGTAAGGTCCAGGCAGTAGATCTTGGGAAAACATTGTGACTTTGCCAATTCATGAAATAAGGAAGACATGACTGCGAGCGCTGATTACATTCGACCATTCTGCGATAGATGGCGGTGAGAAGATGCTGCCAAATTTATTCGGCGTGAGGCTTGAGATGTGGGAGGCGGAAAATTTTACGCTGCTCCCATGGAGAGAGAACGGAGTACCGGGGGGTCTGTGAATCGTAATTTTGTTTTCTGAGCTTCCCTAAAATTGTATGTCAGGATAAAAGATCGCGTCTTGCTCCGCATGCAGACACTATGCAAAGCTTCAAATTCTGACTTGTAAGTAAGCTTGAATCGAGTAATTGATTCAATCCGACGGGAATCCTCGACGAAAATGCGCTGAAATATGTTTTCGAGCTCGTAGATCAGAGATAACCCTCTAGAGCGCCGAATGGATTCTTTGTACTGTTGACTTGACTTTTCATTGATGACGACCTAGCGCCAACAGCGGCACACCTGCGAGGCTTACTTGATGACATATTTTCGCAGAGGCGAGCCGTGACTCTCAGACACATCGAAAGATTTGAAACACAACCAGTCATGGTAGATATATACAGCCACGTGGCACCGAATCGAACTTCCAGAATCGTTACCAACCAAGGGTAATTTTCAGAGACTAGAACGGTAGATATATATTTCAAATTTTCTCGATAGCACTCAGGATTGCAGCGAGGCATCCTGACTTGGTTGCCCAGCAAGGTGGGTTGACTTGAATGCTGAGACCAGGGAGTAGGACGGCGCATCTTGACTTGGTAATTAACAAAGCGGGAAAGTCGTCCAGTTCAACCAGAACAATCCATTACGGAGATCCAGAGGGAATTCAATACAGCGGACTCTATGGCGAGAGTCATACACAATTTTGCTAGATCTAGAGACAGCACCCAGGAGTACAGCGAAAGGTGGTAGACTGCCGAGTTCAGGGAAATTAATTTGTATTTGATTAAGAGACATCTCTCAGGAGCACGATTTATTTCCGAACGTGACTTAAGGACTCGGATAGACTCGAACACTACATCGCCCGGAGACCCTTGAAATCACCTTGCTTCTTTGGTTCAGTAGCGGTGGCATTTAGAAGTAAAACGATATTTCCAGACTCGGCAGTGAGCAAGGCGAGAGAGTCGTCCAGATAAATAAGATAAATCCAGGTAATCGCTCTAGTGATTCAGAGGACAGAAAGCACTATGTTTTCCAACCACTCTAGATATTTATGATTTTACTAGATCTAGCGATGGGACTTAGAACTACAGGGAGTAATCCATATCCAGCAGTTAGTAACGCGGCAGAGTCATGCAGTGGACTAAGATAAATCCAGATGATCATTATAGTGATGCATAGTACACCGAAGACTGCGTTTCCAGTGACTTGGGCCATTTAAGGTATTGCTAGATTCAGCGACGGCACTCAGGAGTGCGTTGAAAAGTCCAGACTTGGAGCTAACAATGCAGCAGAGTAGTACCATTATCGATCCAAAACAATCATTTCAGTAATTCGGAGGGCAGAAAAGAGTAGTTTAATTCCAATGATCGATCCATTTCGGATTTTCCTACATCTAGTGACGGCACTACGGAGCACGGGGTGACACCCTGACTAGGTAGCAGCAAGATGGAACGGTTTTTCCAATAGCATGTGGCCAGATACCCTGTAAAGTTTGTGATAGTGATACGAAGCTTCACGGGAGAAGCAGATCATTGATTATAAGACAAGATTGTCAGGCATGTTGCATGTTCAGAGGCGCAGAAAGAAGGTGAGTGAGGAGAAAAACAGTTAACCAACGTGCTGCAAAATGAAAGATAGACTTTCATATCAGATCTGCGAGTACTTTCCGAGAGTGTCGACATATATAGCTTCATTCTGGCGCCAACCAGGAGTCAGGAGGAACTTTAGTGAATTGGTGAATCTTCCATATCAGGAGGTAGCAAGTAAGCCTCACGTAGCAACAGCAACGAGGACAATATGGTTCGAAACTGCAGTGATACCTGATATCCACGATCTCCCAGGTCCGGTGTCGTGGCAAGCGCGAGTATTGTCCGAATGCCAGCTTCTGAGGATCAGCCGAAGAATCAGAGTCATGCATGGGGCCAATGGTTGACATGCTGCTGGCAGCGGGCATAGGATGACGGGAGGAGTCGTTGGCCGAAGACAAGACACGAGGAACAGGGACGTGGTGAGCAGTACTTCGGATGAACGGCGGGAGATGTGGATGGTGGTCAAACATTGCAGAGCGGGCCGGAGTGCAAGTACTGAATTCGCCACTGGGCTCGTGGGTTGACGTAGACTTTGGTGTACTCGAGGCCAAAATCAAATAAGCTCTGATGAAGATATGGCTGGATCATGATAAGCACGTCTGGGGCAGCTTCAACAGTGTTCTGTAGACAGCCGACGACCGTGGGCAACGCTGCGGCTGCCATTGGTGGCCATGATACAGCAGCCAATCGGCAATGCGGCCGAGAATAGCAGTGCTCTAATTGGCTGATAGATGGAGCGGCACGAGCAGCTACGTCACGGGCCTTACTAACGGAGTAGTGAAATGAAGCAGCCAATATTTTATTCGCCGATATCCCGTTCTCCTCGACCACCATGTCCGAACACTCCTCCTCCTCACTCTCCTCTTCCACCACCGTCGTACCCCTTCCTCCCCGTCCGGACTCCACCACAAAAGCCCACAAGCCCCCTGTCTGGCCCATCAACGAAGCTGAAGGCGGCCACTCCGCCCCCCTCCCCGTAAAGTGCGCCAGGACCTCCCGTGCAGACGGCATCTGCTGCAAAGAGCTCCGAGAGGACGAGCGCACCCTCATTGACCCCGACGTCGTCCGTGATGTGTAAGTCGCAGCTCCCATCCCCGCTACACCCAGTCTCACCCACATGTCTTTCCCGCAGGGTCATCGGCCTCTCAGACGGTCTCACCGTCCCCTTCGCCCTGACCGCCGGCCTCTCCTCGCTCGGCGAGTCTAAGCTCGTTGTTCTCGGCGGCATCGCTGAACTTATAGCCGGCGCCATCTCCATGGGCATCGGCGGCTTCCTCGCCTCCCAAGCCGAGCGCGACCACTACCGCTACCTCCGCACGCAGACCGCCCACCGTGTCGTGCGCAGCTGCGCCGGGGAGATGGAACGCGAAGTCGCTGAGGTCCTAGGCCCCGTCGGCGTGGACGATAAGACTTGCCGCGCCGTCGCAAAGTGCCTCCGCGACGTTGAGGCCGACGAGCAGAGGAACGGCGCACTCCCCGGTGGCCAGGGCGCAGATTCCGAGACCGCCTCACTGCGGTGGAGCAAAGAAGTTGGGCTCACCGCATTCCTCCTTAAGTTCGGCCAGGGACTAGGTTCGTACCCTCCCTCTTCCTCTCCCAATCCACACTAACCATCCTTCTTTCTTTCACCCACAGAGGAAGTCCCCAACCGTCGCCTCTACATCTCAGCCTTCACTATTGGGATGGGCTACCTCCTCGGTGGGCTCATCCCACTACTCCCCTACTTCTTCATCCCCCGCGCACACGTCGCGCTCATATACTCCTCCCTTGTCACTGGCATCGTCCTGCTCATCTTCGGCGCCGTGAAGGCCCGCGTCACCGGCGCAGGCGCAGGCGCCAAGGACTACGTCTGGGGCGCAATCAGTACCCTCATGGTGGGCGGCCTGGCGGCAGGCGCGGCCTTCGCCATCGTCAAGGCGCTCGAGGGTGGGGTCGATTAATAGTAGCCTCTGCTTTTCTTTCATATTCTTGACGCTTTCGTGGTTTGCTTTGTTATCCCTTCCCAAGCTCTTCCCCCACTCATCATAGAGCTCTCCCTTCCTCGGCTCCATCATCCTCCCCACTGAGCTCCTCCGCTTCCGTTCTTATTTTTATGTCACAATCTGTACCAAAACCATCGCTTCCTTCCTTCCTTCCTTCCTCTCTTTAACTAATCCCCTTCCTTGTCTTTCAGGACCTCGATGTTTAGTATCACTACTACATACTTGATGTACACTATATATACATCCTTCCCCCCATGCAGGATATACGGCAGTTTATGCTGAAAATATTTCTTATAGACTCTTTACTCTGGTGCGAGATCGTATAGCTAAGCAAATAAATGATCTTTTATAGTAAAAATTCCTAAGCTTTGTCATTCACTTGTCAAGGCATAAATTACCTGACTCCGCTATTGGAAGGCCTCCCAACTTGTTAGCGAGTGAAAGTTCGTTAACAATACACCTAATACACCTGTCCCAGAGAGACTTGAACTCTCGATCTTCCGATTGCAACATCCAGTATGCGTAACAGTTGGACGCCGTAACCAACTACGCCATGGGATATCTGGTCAACGTCTCGAGATTTCGCTTCATCACGAATATGTCGTCGCAATAGATCGCGCAGATATTAAATTTCAGCTCGAAATGTACTATTGCATAATCGCCGGTAAAGCCGACACTGTGGCCACATGCAGAAATAAAACCAACCTTGTTGTCCATGAATCCATGCTTAATCTGCACGCACGAAGACGGCAGGCAAGTAAGATTCAAAACCTCTGGCACCCAAGTCCTCGCTAGGCTAGCAGTGGTACCACCATCTTCGTTTTCTAATTGAAAATTCAAAGTTGTGCTAACCATAATTCCATTTGAACCAGATGGCAAAGAGCGCCAATGACTCGTTCACATTTCCGTTGGAACCCAGCATCCGGAATCCACTGCAAGGACAACACCTCAACATTCTCAGCGACATCTTCTCCCTGACGTCCGAATCCAGCAACGCAACAGGCGGCCGACTGCCAACATCGCGACTTTACGGATATCAAATCGTTCCCACAAGTCTGCAGACGCTGGTGCTGGGTCATTCTTGACTGCGTAGCCTTATGTGCCCAGGGGGATCGACTTGAATAGGAAGCCGAACGGTAGCACGATGAAGTTCTTCATTGTTCTCGAGGTTGCCCCTCCTTCTTTCAGGTCCGCTACTGTCAGAAGATTCGCGCGTATTGGTTACTATATTCACTCAGGAAGCACATCTAATTGCATCCCTAGCTTTGGACTTTAAATTCAATCCGGACTCGGGCTTCAAATCCCTGGCCAATGCATGCAGAATACAATGCTCTTACTTATATCCTTTCTATGGTACGATAGGAGGACGAGAGACTAATATTTGCAGATGCTTCGAAACCGCGCAGTCTGACTCTGATTTATTGCGGGCTAGGTTTTACGACTTCTCACTTCCCGAACCTCTCGTCGATTGAGGTTCTAAATATTCAATTCCTCCCTTCCGTTTTGAAATGGCTAAAATTTATCCGCCACCTACGGCTGCTGCCCCCGATCTCGCTCAAATATTCTTGCACCTACTACACCGATGTCGATAGCAGGTAACAAAATACGGTCTACTGCCCAAACCTGAAACACATCGAGTTGATCGACAGAGCTAGAGAATATTTCTTTCATTCTCTTTCTTCCTTTCTCTTGCATCCATTCACAATGTCATTGCAAAATGGACAGAGCCAAGCCATGAGGCTGATTTGGAAATTTACTGGAATGTATTCTCTCCACGGACAGCGGCTCTGAAATTCGCCGCAAAATCAGACGGGGTACGTAGATACCCTGCACTTCACGTACGATTTGAAGTGAGGCATTTTCCTGACAAGGGCCGAGCTCCTCAAATTGCTGCTCTCTTCCGCCCGTTCGTGCCAGCTTAAAAGTTAACTGGACGGGAGGTATGAAATCATTGACATTGCATTACAAGGGTCGAGGCGCTCTTTCCGAGATGGACGACGTTCTGTTGAAATTTTGGGCTTTTTTTAATTACCGAATTTAAGAGCGAAATGTGTATAAACGATGAGAAGTTTGGTGACTGCAGTTTTGTTACTTAATGCCCAGAAAATATTCACCCTACCTTGCTTGCTTTGAAGTATATTCTAAAAACTTCAATTAAATAACGCCCGGGGGATTTGCGCATCGGTAAATAAACCCTCGTTGCTTCTTGAGTTTACATAGAGCTAGTATCTGTCCACTCAGCCAATTGTTTTTCAAAAACATATAAAAGGCTAACACGTGACCAGGTCGCGATCAGACTCACTCTTCCAGAGGGACTTGGATTCTTGATTGTCCGATTGCAATTATTAGAAAGAAACATACTAGCAGTCAGAACTCAGACTCAGTCAAGATACAGGCAAAACTATTGCTTAGTCGAAGATTCGAATGGTAAATATGGATGTCAAATTCAACAGAAGTCATTAATGAAATTTCAGTTCTAGAACACTCTCGGTTCCCAAGGGTGGATCTTCATCCATCCAATCTAAGAACTTCTCCCCGATCCTGAAAAATAACACAAGTCAGTACTATCTTTCCCTGAAAACATGCGAAAAATGAACGAACCATGCCAAGAGTGAAATTAGATTATTCGATAGCACTATGCCGATGGTGCTCGGTTTAGTAGCATGTTAAAGTGCATAAGCACTTCCGATGCGCATGAATTCGGCAGACCTGGTGAGACCTTGTTTGTCGAGTTCGTTTAGAACCGAGGTATCAGCACATGCAGGTTCTGGCATGATGCTGAAATTCACTTCAAGAATGCAAGTCAATAACTCGAAAACCTCGTCCCAAACCAAAGTCTCACAATAAGAACACAAAAACATCATGAAGACATGCTCAAAATCGATCCAAACAACACTCGACAATTCTTTTCCTAGATATGATGTATTTTCCTTATGAATCTTATCAAGCGGTTATCTCCTCTCGCTGAGATCACAGCTTGTCGCCTTAATGTAACCATTCCTCTGTTGCATAATTCTCATAATGCATAGCCGAAATGCCGCACCGGCGATATGCATTATGAGAAAGTCTACTGTAAGCTTCCTTTCTTCTCTTCAGGAATATTTCTATTTAAATTCTTGCAATGCAGCGGACGGAAATCATCTACTATACATACACATCTGTTGGCAGGTCAAACATTTCAAGTCCCACTTCGCAAGGCTTTTGAATTCATTCTGAAAATTTCAATGCTACATTTTTGTGGTTTTTACAATCTGAATTGACGACACTGCGTAATATCTTTCGATCTACCAGGAAGTCCCATAAGACATTCACTGGTGCGTGCTATCAGGCAACTCAAATGCCTAGTTAATCTTGGGGAGGCTAAGGAACTCAGGGATGAACGTTGGTGCTTGAACTTTGTCTTTCGGCGGGCTGATCATCAATATGGGCACGAGATCTTATGCATCATGACAATATGTAATGGGATCGCTTATCAGTAAACAAGCATCGTGAACAACCATCACCTCCCAGGTAAAGTGTGCGGACAAGCCTCATGACCCATCATTTGTCACTGTCATTCGGGCCATCTGTAGCACTTCTAACATTCGCTGTACACCATCTATCCTAATACCACCAATTTCATAGCCAGGATGATGCCGAGTTCGGATGAGCAAAGATACCAGGCTTCAGGGGGGAAGCAGCGGCGAGGCTGAGGTGAATGGTGATGCACGTGACGGAGATGATGGAGACGAGGATGGAGGGGATGAAAACGACGACGGTAAGTAAATGCAGCGTCATGGCCTAAATAAGTAGCTTCTTCACCTGTCCCGAAATTCAGCCATGTTTCTGCCGCCACTTCGCATTCAACAGACATTTCCGGGGCACTAGCATGGGCGAACAATGCCAGTACTGATGGGTTCAGCTAGAAGAGGTAAGAAGAAGGAATGGGCGCGCAATGAAGCAGGAGTAGCCAGTGGTCTCAACTGAGAAACTCAACGAGAGTGGTTGACGTCCGCTGTTGTTAGTGACTATCGGAAACACTGGCAGCCTTCGAGTTCTCCTCTCACCAAGCACTTTCAGTGTGACATTCGGGCAAGCACATCCAATCAGCCGTTTGGGTGTCTCAGATCGATCGGAGAGTAAAAATACCACTATAGATGGGAACAACCATCGACACTGAGTACATATATTAGTGTGACTTACCTTATCCAACGTTGATCACTATCTCCATATCCTCCATGCCCTCCATGGCTTCCCATAGCGAGTCCAATGTATCATCTAATGCCAAGATCTTTGAGAACGACAGCTTAGCATACTGGGAGAAACGAGGCTTGAAATTCCGTGTCCTTATCTTAGGCCGTGCCAATGCTGGAAAGACAACCATCCTCGAGAGACTCACCGGCGCTTCAAAAGACGAAGCACAGGTCTGGAGGGATGGCAAGCTTTTGGCAGACCAAGTATGCTGTGCATGAACATTTGCAATGCCTAGCTCTAGCTCTAATAAAGTTGACCTTTAGACTGTTAAAGGCCAGGGCGATGTATGCTTCTTGCAATATCACTTTTGTCAGTCATTTACTGACTTGTCTCCATCATCGGCAGCGTGGTTTACACAATGTAGAAGATGAGATCTGCTTTCCCTCCCGGCCTGGATTTGTCTTTCATGACTCACGGGGTTTCGAAGCTGGCTCCACCACGGAGCTTTCCATGGTTCAAAAATTTGTGGAAGAACGTTCATCTGCAGCGAGAAATATTAGGATGCAGCTGCATGCTATTTGGTATGAACATTACTTGCTATGTCCTATAAATTGAATTCTCTGAAAGTTTCTCAGGATGTGTGTCCCACTTGATGAGACTCGTGGATTGTTTGAAACAGAAAAGGAGCCTTTTCGCTGGTTGAAGGGAGACAGTAAGTGGAACAAATCATAATGAGTGTTGGTTTTGATGGTAACATAGCTCCCCTGATTGTCATCTTCACCAAATATGATGGAGCAGTTGCCAAGGTTACATCAGAGATTATTGGGAAACAATCAAGGTTGGAAAATACTGTTACCCGAGCATTTAAGAAGAAAGCCCGGGATGAGGCAGAGATTGAAGTCATCAAAAATGTAAAAAATTGTGAGAGAGAGTTGAGACAGTTGAGGCAAACCAACTCAGCTGTTGCATTTCTCACAACCAGAGGTGTGTTTATGTGGCTGAATACTTTTAAAAATTGACCTGGTCATGTTCAGATATGACAGAAGCTACTGATGCATCTACTGCAATATGTGTAAATTTGATAAAGGTAACAGAGGAGAGCTTGACAGGACCAAGGATCAAGACATTATTGTCCATTGTGTGGGGCCATAATCTTCTCAGGACTGGATTTTGGAGTTTCTACTGGTAAGGATAGTCCCTTGGGTAAATGTCATAATGACTTTCTAATTGCTATGTAGGATGTTGAAAAGAAACCATGGTATGTTGGCTTAGTGTACACTTTCATAGAGAGTATTCACCCTAAGCTTGATCAGACTCACATATCAAGCTAGGATCAGCAACACCAAACATACTTAAGTTGATGGCTGGAGTGATAAATTTTATGGTAAATTACAAGATTCTGAATCTAGAACAAAACACAGATAACTACTGTGCTTTACTTTGTAGATAGTAAGTTCAGCTGTCCATCTTGTCCACCTTCTCATGTCTTCTTGCTCACATTTGTATAGCCTGTGAGTCTGTTTATGATCTGTCTGCTTTCTCCATTTACTCACCTCTTCTTGCCTATAATGATATAGATTGTGAGTCTGTGTAATCTGTCTGCCTTCTCCATCTGCTCACTTCTTCCTGCCCATCCTGGTGTAGATTGTAAGTCTATGTGTGATCTGTCTTCTTTCTCCATCTGCTCACTTCTTCTTGCCCACCCTGGTGTAGGATGTGAGTCTGTGTGATCTGTCTGCCTTCTCCATCTGCTCACCTCTTCTGGCATAGATTGTGAGTCTGTGTGTGATCTGACTGCCTTCTCCATCTCCTCACCTCTTCTTGCCCATCCTGGTGTAGTATGTGAGTCTGTGTGTGATCTGTTTGCCTTCTCCATCTACTGAACTCTTCTTGCCCATCCTGGTGTAGGATGTGAGTCTGTGTGTGATCTGTTTGCCTTCTTCATCTGCTTACCTCTTCTTGCTCATCCTGGTGTAGATGGCAAGTCTGTGTATGATCTATCCTCCTTCTCCATCTGCTTACCTCTTCTTGCCCATCCTGGTGTAGGCTGTGAGTCTGATTGTGATCTGTCTGCCTTCTCCAACTGCTGACCTCTTCTTGCCCATCCTGGTGTAGGCTGTGAGTCTAATTGTGATTTGTCTACCTTCACCATCTGCTCACCTCTTCTTGCCCATCCTGGTGTAGGGAGTAAGTCTGTGTGTAATCTGTCTGCCTTCTCCATCTCCTCACCTCTTCTTGCCCATCCTGGTGTAGGCTGTGAGTCTGTGTGAGATCTATCTACCTCCTTCATCTCCTCACCTCTTCTTGCCCATCCTGGTGTAGGCTGTGAGTCTGTGTGTGATCTGTCTTCCTTCTCCATCTTCTCACCTCTTCTTGCCCATCCTGGTGTAGTATGTGAGTCTGTGTGTGATCTGTATGCCTTCTCCATCTTCTCACCTGTTCTTGCCCATCCTGGTGTAGTATGTAAGTTTGTGTGTGATCTGTTTGCCTTCTCCATCTTCTCACCTCTTCTTGCCCATCCTGGTGTAGATTGTGAGTCTATGTATGATCTGTCTGCCTTCTCCATCTGCTGACCACTTCTTGCCCATCCTGGTGTAGGATGTGAGTCTGTGTGTGATCTGTCTGCCTTCTCCATCTGCTCACTTCTTCTTGCCCATCCTGGTGTAGACTGTGAGTCTGTGTGTGATTTGTCTGCCTTCTCCATCTGCTGATGTCTTCTTGCCCATCCTGGTGTAGGCTGTGAGTCTGTGTGTGATCTGTCTGCCTTCTACATCTGCTCACTTCTTCTTGCCCATCCTGGTGTAGATTGTGAGTCTGTGTGATCTGGCTGTCTTCTCCATCTGCTCACCTCTTCTTGCCTATCCTGGTGTAGGCTGTGAGTCTATGTGTGATCTGTCTGCCTTCTCCATCAACTCACCTCTTCTTGCCCATCCTGATGTAGTATGTGAGTCTGTGTGTGATCTATCTGCCTTCTCCATCTGCTCACCTCTTCTTCCCATCCTGACATAGGATGTAAGTCTGTGTGTAGTCTGTCTGCCTTCTCCATCAACTCACCTCTTTTTGCTCATCCTGGTGTAGACTGTGAGTCTGTGTGTGATCTGTCTGCTTTCTCCATCTGCTCATCTCTTCTTGCCCATCCTGGTATAGGATGTGAGTTTGTGTGTGATCTGTCTGCCTTCTCCATATACTCACCTCTTCTTGCCTGTCCTGGTGTAGACTGTGAGTCTATTTGTGCTCTGTCTGCCTTTTCCATCTGCTCATCTCTTCTTGCCTATCCTGATGTAGGATGTGAGTCTGTGTGTGATCTGCTGGCCTTCTCCATCTTCTCACCTCTTCTTGCCCATTCTGGTGTAGTGGGTAAGTTTGTGTGTGATCTGTTTGTCTTCTCCATCTACTCACCTCTTCTTGCCAATCCTGGTGTAGACTGTGAGTCTGTGTATAATCTGTCTGCCTTCTCCATCTGCTCACCTCTTCTTGCCCATCCTGGTGTAGAATGTGAGTCTGTGTGTGATCTGTCTACCTTTTTCATCTGCTTACCTCTTCTTGTCCATCCTGGTTTAGTATGTGAGTCTGTGTGTCATCTGTCTACCTTCTCCATCTTCTCACCTCTTCTTGCCCATTGTGGTATAGTATGTGAGTCTGTGTGTGATCTGTCTGCCTTCTACATCTGCTCACCTCTTCTTGCCCATTCTGGTGTAGGCTGTGAGTCTGTATGAGATCTGTCTGCTTTCTCCATCTACTCACCTCTTCTTGCCCATCCTGGTGTAGGTTGTGAGTCTATGTGTGATCTGTCTGCCTTCTCCATCTACTGAACTCTTCTTGCCCATCCTGGTGTAGGATGTGAGTCTGTGTGTGATCTGTCTGCCTTCTTCATCTGCTTACCTCTTCTTGCTCATCCTGGTGTAGATGGTGAGTCTGTGTGTGATCTATCTTTCTTCTCCATCTGCTCACCTCTTCTTGCCCATCCTGGTGTAGTATGTGAATCTGTGTGTGATCTGTCTGCCTTCTCCATCTGCTCACCTTGTGTTGCCCATCCTGGTGTAGTATGTGAGTCTGTGTGTGATCTGTCTTCCTTCTTCATCTACTCACCTCTTCTTGCCCATCCTGGTATAGGCTGTGAGTCTGCATGTGATCTGTCTGCCTTCTCCATCTGCTCACCTCTTCTTGCCCATCCTGGTGTAGACTGTGAGTCTGTGTGTAACCAGTCTGTCCTCTCCATCTCCTCACCTCTTCTTGCCCATCCTGGTGCAGGATGTGAGTCCATGCATGATCTGTCTACCTTCTCCATCTGCTCACATCTTTTTGCCCATCTTGGTGTAGGATGTGAGTCTGTGTATGATCTGTATGTCTTCTCTATCTGCTCACCTCTTCTTGCCCATTCTGATGTAGGATGTGAGTCTGTGTGTGATCTGTCTGCCTTCTTCATCTGCTTACCTCTTTTTGCTCATCCTGGTGTAGATGGTGAGTCTGTGTGTGATCTATCTTCCTTCTCCATCTGCTTACCTCTTCTTGCCCATCCTGGTGTAGGCTGTGAGTCTGATTATGATCTGTATGCCTTCTCCAACTGCTGACCTCTTCTTACCCATTCTGGTGTAGGCTGTGAGTCTGATTGTGATTTGTCTGCCTTCACCATCTGCTCACCTCTTCTTGCCTATCCTGGTGTAGGGAGTGAGTCTGTGTGTGATCTGTCTGCCTTCACCATCTGCTCACCTCTTCTTGCCCATCCTGGTGTAGGTTGTGAGTCTGTGTGAGATCTGTCTGCCTTCTCCATCTGCTCACCTCTTCTTGCCCATCCTGGTGTAGGCTGTGAGTCTGTGTGAGATCTGTCTTCCTTCTCCATCTGCTCACCTCTTCTTGCCTATCCTGGTGTAGTATGTGAGTCTGTGTGTGATCTGTCTGCCTTCTCCATCTGCTCACCTCTTTTTGCCCATCCTGGTATAGTATGTGAGTCTTGCTATGATTAGTTTTATTTTTGCATCCATCAACTACTGTTGTTAGCATGTGAAGATTGCTAAAGGACTTAAAACTGAGCTGTCTTCACTATTTCCTAATTCTTCATTGGTAAATATATATTTCCAGCTGTGAAGTTTACCAAAGCCTGATGATCTAATTATAGGCTCTGAATAGTATTGAATCTATCACAATGGCTGTTTGTAGGTTCTATTCAAGTTTGATTTTGTTACTACTCTTAATGTTGTTTACAGTGGTGATGGTACTGATTCATGCAGTCCAAAAAGAAGTTATCTCCCACTCTGGAAAAAAATTCTTGCTCTGGCTCCCAGCCATTACTCACTTCCTCAAAGATCATCAGGATCTTGTACAGAGCAAGGTTTCCACCATCAGTGTTCATGTGAAGCAGATATTTCAGGAGATGTCAAAAAGGAAATTCACTAATGAATGGAAGTTTACAGGAGAAGAAGCAGAGTTTTTTGCAGACAAGCTCATCAAATGTGTTGAAGATAGCATATTGCAGTTAGAATGAAATAGTACAACTTGTTTTTCTGTGATACTACCTTATGCATTTAATGTTGCATGTGAATTTTCTGGCTATGCAAGGGATCCTTGTCAGAGAACCCCTCAAGAATATCAGCTCTGAGACTGCTGCAATGTAACACTTATTCATGCAGCAACATTTTCTGAATTGGTTGACAAAGAGCTTCACTAAGATGGCTTTCCAATCTCCAGTGATTTCCCACACCTATTCATCTCTCTCTGTGATGGGGCATGTGGTTTAATTCTTCTGTAAAGTTGTATGTTGAGCTCAGCATATCATGAAGGCCTTATGCATGCCCTTGCCAGTCTTTGCAAATATTTAAATTGTTCTTTGGTGATGTTTATTCCTCAGAAGGTGAGTAGAGATTGATGTGAGCATGTGGCAGATAGGGAAAACTGAGGGGGAATAAGATGATAGACAGAGAAAGGAGAGGAAGGCAATATAGAAGAGACAAAGATATAGCTGAGGAAAGGGTTGGTGAAAAAAGTAAAGGAAGTCAGCTATAGCTTAAGAATTGAAGAGAACACAGAGAGGAGAGCAGAAGTTGAAGAAGGATAGTGGCAATGAAGAAAGGGAGTCAACACTAAAGTATGGAGAAACACAGGTAAAAGACATGGTAGAGAATGAGGAATAGCCAGAGCTGAAGAAGCTGGGGCTGCCAGTGATGAAGGGGGGATGAAGCAAAGGCAAATTGAAAATGTATGGAATGTAAGCACACACCTGAAAACATACCCTCTCTGTTATAACAATCCCTGGCATAAATGTGAGGTGATGGCTAAGATGCAATAGTTTCTGCACAAAGCACAGGAATTTTCTCCAGCAATTTGTCATGTAAAGAGTCATTTTATTGTCTTAAGACAGCATTCTACCTACAAACAGCAAGTCCACTAATCTAGACATTGGAAGGTTACATCTTCAGGCAAGCTTCACAGTGCACTATTCACCCAACTCTTGAGCATAAGAGTATACATGAAAAGACTGAAATTTGGATAATATACAACCTGTCTATAGGTATTTCAGCTTAGACAAAGGAATGTATGCCCAAGAAGCCAAGGGATGGAAGGGAATATTGGCCACTAGACTCTTTCAACTTGCAGCAAATGTGTCATATCCCATTTCCACACTAAGTCCTTGTCATGTGACCTCCAGCTGTTTTTATGCATTTCCAGCACATTCCCACAACACATCTAACATCTCCAGAGTTTTTACTTCCAAGTTGTACAAGTCCTTTCAGTACATCTCCTTACATTCTCTTTCCTTATCTTATCACAGTTATGTCACCTCCAAACAGAATGTTATCCTTTTGTGTTAGTTTATTTCTTGCCTCATGTCTCTGTATCTACTCTGCTCTGTTTCAGCCACAGATTTCAGCCACAGATTTCAGCCACCATTTACCTGGCTCCTTTACTCAACTCCTTGCCAAGTGTCATGAATTCGCTTTTTCATTTTCATGATTACTTTTATCTTATCATAAGATCTTATCATAGGAAGATCTTATCTCAGGATAACACATGGACAACATATGTTTGCAATGCATGCTTGCAGCATTACTTACAATGAGGAAACCGACCCTCCTTCATTCATTTACTTATATTAGATACACATTGGATACATGCGTCGTAACCGATCGATCATTAGTTACATGCACGATACTCATGGTAATTGTTTTATTACTTACATACGTAGTACACATGTAGTTTAGTATTTAGGTAGCACATTTGTACCTAGAACGCCAGTCTTGAGCTGGTCTTTTCTCCACTAGCAATACAGCATACTCTTATTCCCCCTTTCTGCTCCTCCCATTTCCTTTTGAGTGATTAGACGGCCTTGACATTGTACTATTGAGAGTATATTGTTTGTGTGCCTGACACCAAGGAGTCTCCACACTTGTATATAAAATCATATACTCTCTGTAGCCACTCTTCAGTTTGTTAATTGCTATATTTCAATCTCCTACTATCCTCCTTCTCTTGTCTCCTTACCCTCTATCATGACAAAGGATTATTTTCCTAGTCTGATTCTTGCTCTGTATAACTTTGTTAACTCTACATCTGAAATACAGGACCTAGGATTGAGGAGGGCACAGCTTCTTATAAGCTGAAGCCAAGTCCTGACCCCTCTGCAGTGCTTTGTCACTGAACCTCTACTTTGGTGATTCTCTAGGTTTTGCACCAGAGATTTGTTTCCTATGCTCCAACAATCTTCTTTACTTCCTTCCAGATTTTTGTGATCATGTGACCTCCAGTCTTTCACCTCCAGAGACAGTCTGTGACACAACCTCCTCTCCACCACCCTCTGTACTGTTCTCCTTGGCTGAGAAGTACCAAGGCTTGGATAAATGAAATGCAGCCTCACAATTCCCCTCCATTAAGTTCTGGACTGCCCAGGATCTTGCCAGTTGGGAGAAAGAAAATGACTGCAAATCTGATATTCTTGAGGTTGATGCAAAAAATCCTCCACAAGGAAATGCATGTGCAAAGGAAGGAGAGAATATTTTATATAAGTTCATTGAGGAGGACAGAGAGATCATGGACAGGCATATTGCTGAGACCATCCAGAAGCTGATAAAAACTATCTTTATTGGAATCACCACATGTCTACCTGATAAGTGGGGGAGGATTAGCAAAGTTGATCATGATTACATTTTCATCAAACTCTACAAGCACCACCTCTACCTATGGCTATGCTTCAATGATTGGAAAGCTAATATGATCACCTCAGCTGCTCTTTCCCAATTCTGCTCTTCTGCCAGCAAGCTGGAGAAGCAACAGGCAGCTCAGCAAGGAAAGGTTATTGTCAAGTCAGAAGGTGAACCTGCTAACAATGGTGGGGCAATTTTCAAGCCAGAGGAGGAACCCACCAATGAGGAAGGGGCAACAAAGTGTGAGAAGACAGGCAGCAAGCAGAAGGCAAGCACTGAACCTGGGATTATAGCTTCAAGAAAATGTGCATGACCTTCTGATCCTGCACCCTCATCATCTCCTGGCACATGTCAAGAACTGGATACTCACACCCATAAAAAGTAAATGTAGATAGATTGGAGTCAAATCCTTTAAGATTCTTGCACTTACAAGACAAGACTTCTTAGTATGAAATGCAATTAATCTAGTCTAGTATAAGTCTGCAAAATTTCATTTTATGAAACTTACTGTGAGGTAAATTATGGTGTATTATGTGAATATTTTACTTTTTTCAGGAAAATCTACTTTTTATTTAGGCAATATTTGCTCCAATTCCTTTTGTGGTATAATTAATAATCATATATATCATGCCAGTATTTTTTATTTAGCATGAAACACATTTTTTGAACTTCCACAAACCATTGAAGTTGCACAAATACCATGCTAATTGCAGCTCATAGCATGTGAACCTTTGCCAAGCTGGGGGTTCTTCAGGATTTTTGATCCATGTAATTGTCACGAACAGTCTCTGGAGGTGAAAGACCGGAGGTCATGTGATCGCAAGAACCGGAGGAGGATAAAGAGGATAGTCGGAGCATGGGGAAACAAAGCTCCGGAGTGAAACCCAGAGGTGGGGTTCAGTGGTGAAACACTGCAGAGGGGTTAGGACTTGGCTTCTGCTTATAAGAAGCTGTGCCCTCCTCAATCCTAGGTCCTGTATTTCAGACGTAGGGGTTAACAAAGAAGTCCAGAGTACGAAGTTGGACTTAAGATGTAATCCTTAGTCACAACGAAGGTTGAGAGATAGAAGGAGAGTGAGGAGGAGATCACAATATAGCAATTAACAAACTGGAGAACTAATACAGAGAGTAATTGGGTTTATATACTAAGGAGCGGAGACTTCTTTTGGTAAGGAGTCAGGTAAAGGAGCAGAGTAATAGTGGCTGAGATGTGTGGCTGAAACATCATGGAGGGGATACGAGTAAATGATAGAAATGAAGACTAAGACAAAAGGATAACAATATAAGTGGAGATGACATAAGCAGAGATAAGAGAGATAGGAGTAAAGATGAAGTGGAACAGAGTATAAGTGAGGATCAAAGTGGACTTGTAATATTTAAAGGAATAATTTTCGGAGCAAAACCAAAGTGAAGAGGAAACGGGAATAAATGCCCCGGAGATGAATTAAAGCATACAGAGTTTGGATCTATGAGTGTTGAGAATCCAGAGGTGTAGTTTGGGAGGAACGGGATATGACAGTAATGAACTAACCACTCCTTCAAAAAATAGGGTTTAAATTCTCAGATGATCTGCATAACTAATTATACAACCTCTAAAAAAGAATGGGGCAAAATATGGCTCAATAAAAAGTTGATTTTCCCAGAAAATGTAAAATATTCACATAATTCTCCGTAACTTATCTCACAGCCAGTTTTGTGAGATGAGTGTTTGCAGGCTTAAACTAGACTGAATTTACTGCATTTCATACTAAGAAATCTAGTCCTGAAAGTGCAAGTATCTTACATGAGTTGGCTGTGATCTATCTACACTTACTCTTTGTGGGTGTGAGTAGAAGCTGAAAGACTGAGGTTAAAAACACTTAGAGTAAGTCCTATTTATCTGAAAGTGTCTGTAGTAGACTACAAGGAGTTACAAGATGAAGTAACTACAATAAGATAAGTAATGATAGCATATGGATTTATGCTTCAGGCAGTGTAGCGCAAATACCTAGAATTACAAAGAAGGCTAAGTCAAAGTCAAAAAGATATAAGCTATATACACTGAAGTAGAGTAGTGTATAAAACATAAGAATGAACAATACTTAATAGATAGTAACGGGCACAAATATCAGAATTGAGACCAGGTGAGAAGGCGCATTTGATGGGGTGCATCATGTTTGGGATGTCATATGGTTTGATTATTCCAACACGCAGGACATGTGAGGTAAATGTAGGATGTGATGTTGGGGAGACAGGAAGAAATCAACATGCTGAAATTTGAATCGGAGACTGAATTCTGATGCAAAAAATGACAATCAAAAATGGAATGAAAATTGGGCTTTTCACGAAAATCAGCCCTCGTGGTCAATTTTCACGTTAGGCTTATTTTCTGACTTATTTTTGAACTCGTTTTTGATTGAAAAATGAAATGAAAATTGAGATGAAAACTGGAATAGGGAAGACGAGCAGCAACGTGCGCAGAGCAACACTGTGCTCGTTGCCGAAACGTCAGGCACATGTGACTGATATGTGACGCATCTCCAACATGCGGATATGCGTCGCATGTGCCGCAATTGTGAGCTCCCCTAATGCAGTATTTGGTTTTCCGACAGTTAGAACCTGCGAGGTGCAAAAGGTGGAGGAAATCAGTGTGAATTATAGCTATTACATGTTGAGATGTGGACTGGGCCAATTCAGCACAGGCCACTGCGAACAATCATCACACCTGCTTTGACACCTTGACCCCCGCTTGGTCTCCACTTCATTTCTCCAATAACTACTTACAAGCTTTGTCCCTACTTGTAGTATAAATACCATACACAGTAGTTGGTACACCTCAGTCGCTTATAGCATATTGACTGAGGTAAGCCACTACTAAACTATACACCTACAGAATAACTACTAACACTAGTACCTAGCTACTCTTGTGACGCTCTAGGTACTGTTAAACATATATATAGTCGCTTATAGCATATTGACTGAGCTACTCTTGTGACGCTCTAGGCACTCCTTTGGACATAGTCTAAACACGAAGTTATCTGGGATTAGATTTCAACATTACATAACCAGATACCCTCCCATACCACTGTGCTCCATTATAATATACCAAATTTATACCTACGTTATACTGCCCTGATGCTACAAAAGCAAAGATCACAGTACAAGCAGCCAATACGATTAGAGTATATATACACGATTTCCCGAACGCCCTTGAACAATCCTTTTGTGGCATTGATTCGTTCGTTGATTCGTTCGTGTGCGTTGCGTAATGATAATAATACAAGGGACAGCGCTGGTGCTAGCATCTCGAGACACGGAGAGAGAAAGAAAAGTAAAGAAGGGGTGGGGAGCAGAGATGGAAGGTGTGGGATATTCAAAAAGTAAAGGAGAAGAAAAAATTGGGAACGTCAACGCCTGAGGATTATGGGTCTCCAGTGTCCCTTAGGTCTAGAATCGCCCGCCCTCTTGACCCACGCAGTTCTCAGCGTACGGATACCAACGCGCCTCCCAACCCATCGCGGCTTCCCTCATGCCAGCGCACACTAATCATCCCGCCCGCTCGCGAGCCGCTTATCCTTCTCCGACAGACTCGCGCGCGCAAGCTTGCTCGTGAGATCCTCTGCGGCGGGATTATTCACGGAAATGTCGTCTGTGGTGGGCACGTCCGACGCGGAGGGGTGCTGTAGGTTGTGGTGGTGTGTGATGGAGGCGTCCTGTGAATGCGGGGAGGGGGTGAGTAAAGCGTAGAGAAGAAGGATGAAGAGAAAAAAGAAGTAATACGAACGGGGGTAAGGATGAAGAGGAAAGGGAAGAACAAGAAGAAAGAGAGGAAGGAGAAGGAGACTAGATCACGGAACAGAGGTGGGTTGGAGAAGAAGGAAAAGTAAAGATCAATGACACTTATGACGCATTTAGCGCCCCACCCTAATACGCCTCAAAAACTCTTCCTCCAGCCCACACCCAGGCTTACACCCACTCCCTCACGCTCAAAATCCACCCCGTACCCATTCCAAAATCCAGAATGAAATGAACACAGAACCAAACCCCGACTCACCTCCATAACCTCGCGCTCCGACTCCTCCTTAAACTTGAACAGATCGTTGCGGAGCTTGACAGCGTCGGATGCGACGGAGCTGGCGCCGGCGAGGGCGGCCATACGGTTCACAGCGGTGATGCTGAAGGCGGCCTTGCGCCCTGTGGAGAGAGTGGGATTAGTGGATGTGACGAAAAAAAGGTAGAGGAGGAGGATGGACCGGAAAGGTAAAGGTGGAGATGGGGGATGGGATGAAGAAAAAAAGGTAAGGAAAGAACGAGTACGCACAAAGCTGCTTCGCGTTGAACGCCTTCTTCACATGCGGCAACAAATCCGCCGGTCCTCCATCCTCCCTCTTCGGGTCGGGCACAAAGTGCGGGTGCGTGTCCGCCAACCACTGTCAAGTCAAATCCCATCAGCATCTCCCCCCACCGAGCAAAAACAAAAACAAAAAACCACCGCTACACACCTTATGCTGGAGCGCCTCCGCCGCGGTCGGCCTGCTCGCCGGATCAATCGTCAAGCAGCTCCTCACGAAATTCTTCGCCGTCTCGGACACATTCGCCCAGTACTCCTTGGGCTCAAATTTGTAGTCGCCGGCGATGATGGCCTCCATCTCCTGCTGCTGGGAGTCGCGGTCGAAGGGGGTATAGCCCGCGAGGAGGAAGTAGGTGATGACGCCCATGGCCCAGATGTCCACGGGCTTGCTGTGGCCGGCTAGTCCGGGTGTTAGTGCGAGGAAAGAGGGGAGAAAGAAAGGAGGGGCGCACTCTTTTTGAATATCTCCGGGGCCATATACTATCACAACGAAATGGTAAGTGAGAGAGGGGGAAAGGAGGAAGGACCATGTACCCCCGGCGTTCCACAAATCTCCGTGAGCAAACTGAGCTTCTCCTCCTCCATAACCCGACTGAGCCCAAAGTCCGCAATCATGATGTCCGCGTCCTCAGCCTGCGTGCGGAAGAGGAGATTCTCGGGCTTAAGGTCGCGGTGCACGATACCCGAGTCATGGATGTACTTGACGGCTTTGAAGATCGTGCGCACGAGGTCTGCCGCGTCGCTGGGGGGATCATCAGCAGGAGACGAAGGGGGAGAGAGAGGGGACGCACGCCTCATAGTAGTTCCCCTTGGCGCATATCCGGTCGAAGAGCTCGCCGCCTGTGCAGAGGTCGAAGCAGAGGTAGAGGTTGTGCGATGTCTACAGGCAGAAGCGTTAGCGTCGTGCGCAGTCCGCAGTACGATAAGGAGCGGGAGACGGCATCGCGACGGCAAACCCAGTCGCAAAACTTGCCTGCTCTCCAACCCCATCGCCCACGGCCACTCACCTCAAAGTAGTCGTGTAGCGTCACGATGTTGCGATGGCCGCTCGATATGCGCTTGAGCACTGCAATTTCGTTGCGTACCTGTCCCGGGCGTCAATCCCCTGCGATGGATCGATCAAGCGGATAACAAGCGGGGGCTCACCATGTGCTCGCGGCCCTCCATGAGCTTTTTGTTAATGACCTTGCAGGCATAGTACTTGCCCGTCTGGATGTGGATGGCCTCTTTGACGATAGCGTAGGTGCCGCTGCCGAGCGTTTTGCCGGTGCGGTACTGCGGGGGTTGTGAGCATGAGCATACGGGGGTGGAGGAGGGGGGCTCACCTGGCAGGGGACGGTGGCGGGCATTGGGGCGGGTGGATGGGACGAGGAGGTCTGTAATGAAGATCAGATAGTAGAAATGGGCGGAGGAGAGGGCGCTGATGAGCAGCGGCGTAGCAGTGTGCTTTAAATAAATATTTGATAAAGCGACAATGCTCAACACAGCCACCCGGCGTCTATCATCCACGCTAAGCATCGACTCACCGGCGTCACTGGATTTAAGTTACCCGAGGGCGCTGCTGCTGTCTGCCCCGTCTGCGCCTCCCCCTCGCGCTCGCCGGCCCCTACGCCCTTGCCCTTGCCCTCCTGCGGCGTCGCCATCGCAGATATCGGCGCAGAGATCTCCCGCGAGCTCCGCTTGCTCTCCGCCCCCCGCGACGACCCCGATGGGTTCTTCGACCGGTTCAGCACCACTCCCAGTCCCCCAGCCTTCGAATACCGCTTGAACTTCCCCATCGGCCCGTGCGGCGCCCCCTCCTCCGTGCGGCTCTGCTGCGCGCCCATCGTGTTTTGTGTGGTAGTAGTAGGACGAGGAGAAAAGGATGTGCAGAGACGACCGTGACGAATGCCAGAGGCGAGTGGCGCATACGGATTTGGGTATGTGAGTACTTTATACGAAACTTGCATGTACTGCCACGCGTCCGCTGCACCCCTTTGAAATGAAATGGGGCGACTCAATGGCCTGCACCGCCATTCCCCGATGTCTTTCCCCTCAGGGAAATCGTCCGTGGCTGTGGCTGTGCCTTGTCCCCACAGTGCCTTCCAAGTCGTACCTTCAACTTCTTCCTCATCGGCTGCTGTGGCGAGCATCCCACTCGATCCATGCTGCACACACGAGGCCATCGATGTACCAGGAATAGCCTGCGTTGGCGTGACGTCCTGAATCCTGATGCCTGACTCGACACCACGCTCGCTGCCACGACACGCCGTGCTTCCGACGTTCCTATTACTAGGATGTACATGTCACTCGGGTTGCTCCCCGAATCCCCTAGTCACTGGGCATCTTCCCGACTCACACCACTGCTGTCCGTAATCTGTGCCTGTCATTCTTCGGGCTATTCTCCTGAGCTTCACACCCGAACACCCCTGCGCGCATGCTATTTCCGAATCGCCTACTTATTTATCGAGTGGGTGCACAGTTGTCAATACCAACAGCGTCGACTCTGTCAAGTCCCTGACCACGGGCGATACACGCTGGATCCTGAGAAACATCACAACTCGAAGCGACATTATCCAAATGGACAGCACATAAATACGTTAGCCTTTCGGCGTGTTGTCAATTTCGCTTGAAACTTTGTGTCTCCCTGCACGCACACGTATTATTTGCGATCGTGAGCTCTCCACGGACAGATTGTCAGCTCTACGTGGTTCCGTGTTACTCCCCCGTCCTTGTACATTCCCTCGCAGCCCAGGTACACTCCCTCGCAGTGCCAGTGCTACTCCCCGCAGCATCACCCCTCTCCCGCAGCTCCCGTGCCATTCCTTCACAATCCCAATTCGCATTGCTCGCAATATCCAAAACCCTCGGTGCTGTCGCTCTTACGCTCCCCCTCCCCAGCGCATTTCCAAAACCCCGGCGCAGCACGCAGGTTCCAATGCTTCGCCAATTGATCCGCTCCTTCTCGGCGACTACGCAGTTATTTACCTGGCGATCTTTGTCCTGGTGCTATATATAGCCTCACTGCTCTCAATCTTTTGCCCATAACAAGCTGGATATGCCCTTTTGTCTATTTACTTGTTCCGGACACTCTTTTACCTAAAACAAGCCGATAAAACCTCGCCATCTGAATTCTAGACTCGGATTTCTGCATTCTTGTACTTCCTGCTTGCTTCGGTATACTGCAGTAAGCCTACTAGATTTGGAACAATACTAAGACTAGGAAGGACGGAGCGCTGGATCCCATCGATGCTGCGATTATCGATCCGATGCCATGATTCTACTGTTGCACACGTTTGCCTCGTTTCTGGGTCCCTTATCGGCTAAGTAATAGAAATCAGGATTCTAGCGTATGACTATGGTTCATTTTTCGGCTGCTAAGCGCTCGGAACTGTCTAGAAGACTCACATAACGACATTTGCTGGAGTCTTTTCGCGTTTCTGCAGGGCTTTTCACCTTCCAGTTGGCTCTTCCACTCATCTCGGCTGGCAACTGGCGAGGAAGCATCCAGAATGGCGAATCTAATATGGTCTCTAGCGTGCAATATTCGCATAATATTGTGCATTCTACGACACTCGCCCGCATGGGATGATGATCAATGATCAGAACCCTCTCCAATATGCCTGCTGAATTATGCGTCCTCATGATGGACACGCTCTCTATTCAGTTCACAATAGCGAATTTTACCGAGCTGACGCTTATTTCATCCCCGTTTCCGTGAGCAATGACTTCTTGGCTCGCATTTGGTATTCTGTGCTCTTGTAGACCAACGAGTAGAGCGTCTGCTCTGATTTGGACCAGTGGATTTATTAAGCAAATTTTGCCAGGCTTCCCTTCGTACTTACTCAATAGACATAGGTCTTGTTTATTTTCTCTTTGAAGAAGAATAGTACTACCATGTGGCAAATATATAATTGACATCCACATATGCGGTCTTTCTTACACGATAACAGAGGAATAGACGCCTTCCAATGCTTTCTTACATGTCCCATGGCTTAGTTGGTCACGGCGTCCGACTGTTAAAAATCCTTCGTTGTGAAGCAATCGGAAGATCGAGAGTTCAAGTCTCTCTGGGACAGATAAAGCAGAAATCTCTCGATCTTTTTCTCAACATCTGGTACCATTAAGTCAGTGGATAATTCGGAACTTCGTAGAATCTAGTAATAGAATTTTTTTTGGCATAGCACTGCACTGACTTATTATCGAGCATCTGACGCATTGAACTCAAAGAAATGAATTGAAATGGTGTGAATAACAGTCGTGGACGTCTCGACAATGTCCCATGGCTTAGTTGGTTACGGCGTTCGACTGTTATTAACGTAAGCTGGTTGTTATAGCACAATCGGAAGATCGAGAGTTCAAGTCTCTCTGGGACAGATTAAGTCAAATGGTTGATCTTTTTAAAGCTTCTGCGTTATTTGCCTCATCACTATCACAGAGATGACGAAGATATTTATTCAATAACTTTTTACATCTGCGACTAAACTTCAGTCTTCTAAGAGTAGATATTTCATGCCGCACAGACAAGTATTCCAAATATATGTAAACCCGACTAGGTCGTCGAACTACAAAGGCAATGGTTTTCCAACCGTTCACTACAAAATTCAGGTCTCGTAGTACAGGAATTACCCGCTAAGTCCGATAGAGCGCTCCGCTGGTGAGGTCGACGACCAATTCTATTAATATCCTCCGCGCAGCTCAAACTCTGTCTCACCGTATTCATTCATCCAAACCTACACAATAAAATTCGGAAACAAACCATGCATGTCTCAGACACCCTCCATATTTCACAGTTTCTTCCCATTCCGTCCTCAGTCCCATCTTTCGTCCCGTATTGTACCTTCTCCTCACGCTATGACTACCTATATATTTGCCCCGGAAAAACCTTCGCAATCTCAATCGCATCCTCTTACGTCTTCCCAAACACTCACCGCTGCTCCCATCCCTTCCCGCGCTGATACTCCTCTCCTTTCTCTCCTGGGTGCCCCCCTCCTACAACTCGGCCCTCTCCTGCTTACACACGATTCAAACAGCGCCTTTCTCAGGTCCGCACTGACCCATAATACCGAGGCCACGAACAAGGCCAGTGAAGAAGAGCGTGTACGGGGTTGGATGGATTGTGTTTTAGAACAAGAGAATAAGAGTGCAATTGAGCAGGGTACTAACGATGCTATTGGGAGGGGAGTGTGGAATACCGGCCGTACACGCGCGAGGAATGCACCTTTACATTGGAAGAATATAGAGACGCTGTGTTAAAGGCGCTGTAAGTCTGCCCTGTTCTCCCGTTCCTCGTTTCTTACCTGGTAGGACGGATAATGCAGGTACAAAATGTTCCCCGACGCACCAGTTGATAAGTTACTCCGGATGACAGAGCAGTGCAATAGTCTCCCCGACGACTACATGCGCTGTCGGGATGAGCTCTGTCGCTTATTCCCTGATTACCCCGCTGTCAAGGCCACGCTCACCACAAATTGCGAGCTTTACCGGGAGCTAGCCGCTTTACGGCCTCGCAGGCCCGCCGCACCCATTGCATATACCCCAACCGCTGAAGCGATTCCCGAATCCTTCGAGTGTACCTGCTGTTACATCACCCAATCCTTCTCCCACCTCTGCACCTGCACTGCGGGGCATGTCTTCTGCCGCACCTGCCTGCGCCTCACCGTCGAGTCGCTCGCCTTCGCCACGGGGCCGAACGACGCCGGGATCGACAGCGCACTCAGCACCGTGCGCTATATCTCCACAGCTGGGTGTAGCGCGTCGGTGCAGCGGAAGATCTCGTGCATTTTCTTCCGGGGTCAGAAAAGCTTATACGCGCCCTAGAGGAGATGATTTTCGCGGGGGAGATAGGCCGTGCAGGGCTCGACGTGGTGCGGTGCGCGTTCTGCTCGTACGCGGAGGAAGACGTCGATTTCGGGAAGGGCAAGAAAAGACCGATGTGGCGAAGAGTGTTCCGATGTAAGCGGGAGGGGTGCATGAAGGAGAGTTGCCTCCTGTGCGGGGAAGAGTGGGTGGAATTGCATGACGATTGTGCGAAAGACCCGCGGGTGCAGCGCCGGAAGCAGGACATGGCGGCAGCAGGAGTGGCGTTTGTTGCTAATAGGATGGACGAGACACTCAAACGAACCGTGAGCTCTTACCATTGATAAGGAATCCAAGCAAGGCGCTGACTGCTCGTAGTGCAAAGGCTGCAATACGCCCTTCGTCAAGGAATCAGGGTGCAACAAAATCTTCTGTGGTTGCGGACACCAGACGTGCTATCTCTGCAACGCGAACCTGCACGGGCTCTCGGAGCCGTACTCGCACTTCTGCACGCACCCGCAGTAGCGCGAGAAGAAGTGTTCGGAGTGTACGAAGTGCGCGTTGTGGGCCGATGAGGCGGTGGCCCAGGAGTAGATAGCGCGAGGGCGAGAGCGCAGCAAGAATGGGTGGAGGAGCGGCAAAAGGCGTGGATGGAGGAGCAGGGGCAGAAGAAGGCAAAGACGACGAGCAGCGAAGGCCAGGGGAAGACAGAAAAACAGGGAGGTAAACAGGAGTCGGTAGGCAAAGACCAGCGAAGAGCCATTCAAGGAGTAGCAGAGAAGAAAAAGTGGTGGCACCGTTTGCTTCGCTGATATATCCTGGGTACTTACCATTAGGAAAGATTCAAATAACAGTATGTGACAGATACAACACTGGGAAGAGCAGAGAGCTGAGGATCTTTTCGGCACACACACGTGACATCCCCTCCGCGTGCCGCTTCGACTCCCAGTCCTCAAAATTCCGTTTCTCACAGTCAAGATCTTCTCAAGGTCCTGAACTGCCTGAACAAGAATTATGAAAGCCTGGACGAATATGAGAAGGAGAATGACGAGCAGCAGCTTGAAACGGCGAAATTGATATTCATCATCTAGTGTTTTGGAAAAGAAGTGCGAGTTCCAAAAATGCTTATGTGGTAGACAGATAAGTAGTACAGCGCTCGCGATGCTTAAACAAAAACAAAGCTGCATTCGTGAAGGAGTACAGAGGTCCCAACAAGCATGCCAGATTCTACCACAATGGTACCTTTATCATGCCGGTGCCGTGTCTATGCTATCCACCTCAGACGCTGGCTCGTATTGCATCAGCAAACTCTGATTTTTCCCATAGACTCCTATAGCAAATATGCCATGCCTACAGCAAACCATAGCAAATACCCTGATCCCAGTAGCAAGCCATAGCATCCTAGCACTGGACAGCATCGTCATACTGCTCTCTAGAGCTCTCTCTATTGAAGTATTAAGTTTATCAGAAGTAGTGTTGCCGTGGTCCGGTTCCGTCCGGTTCTCCAGACCATCCTACACATCCTATATCTTATCTTCTTCTTCTTCTTCTTCTTCTTTATATATGAACAGAGGACGGTAGGGTCCATTACTATAACAAGGCCGTGGGATTCACCCATAGAAGGCGATTTTCGGCCATCTCGGTTAGCCTTAAGTGGTATGACAAATCTATTATATAATCATTACAAATCAACGGTTGCCTCTTAATATACGCACAGCCACTGA